>CABHPH010137529.1:0-26241 GCA_902168325.1 Peromyscus nudipes
GGATCTCTGTGAGTTCGAGGCCAGCCTGGGCTACCAAGTGAGCTCCAGGAAAGGCGCAAAGCTACACGGAGAAACCTTGTCTTGAAAAACCAAAAAAAAAAAATTGTTAAGTATTCATTCAAATAGTGTTACTTTCTTTTACTTGATAGTATACAGTATTATTCCAAGATTGAGACATGAAATAGATAATTATTTTAAAAACACCTCATGCATATCCTGAACATTAGGGTTGGAGGCATAGACAAAGAGTGGAATTGAGAATTTAAGGTACATGAAACACGAGAAAGACAATCAAACTTTTACCATCAGTTATACTGATTTCCTTCACAATTTCAAATTTATCACTGATGCCAGGGAATATGTACAAAGAATGAGCAATTTGCTCCTAGAGTCATGAGACCTCTACTGAGACATAAGAGAGAAAGAAAAAGAGCAGACATTTTACCAGTCTTTAAAAATTGAATTGTCTATGTTTTATCATTTTGTGGTATCAGAAGTTTCAACAGACTATTATTTTGAGATGTTACTAATGCTTATTATTAATGGTGGTACTAATGACTTAAGATGTTATTAAAAACCTGATAGTATATGTTTTATGGTAATATATAATCAAATGTTTAGATGTATTACTGCATTTATAACCATTGTCTAATCACAACAATGTTATGTTTTAAGATGATAGGCCTAGAAGCCAAGCATGGTAGATTGCTCCATTTATCCCAATGAGGAGGCAGGTAGATAACTGAGCTACAGGCCAGCTTGGTCTACATAGGGAGCTCCAGGACAACCAGAGATATAAAAAGATATTTATGTAAAAATACAGGGAAAAAAGATGATATACTCATCCACACCCCTTACTGTTTGTAATTCTTGTTTTCCAAACCTTCTCTTAGAATTACAGTTCTTATAACCTTTCCAATATCTATAAAATACACATTTTGGTGTAATTTATTTTAGTTTCAATTTATTTTCTCTTGTTTTATTTCTTTTCTTTCCATTCTCAACACATAGACATTAACAGAGTGCCTTGGCACTCTGGTTCTTGTCATTAGAATTCTATGACACAAGGTGTTTTAAAATCATTACATTATGGGACAAAGAAACCAAAACCGAATAACAATACTGCCAGAACAGGATCTCAAACATTCACAAAAGGTTTTTCAGGCATTTCCACTTTTTCTTTGTATAATTAGGACATTAGTGAAAGCAATTAATGCCAATGACCTTCTCTTTCACTTTACTCTCTCTTTAATTTTCCATGTTTGTCTCTCAAGTGTCAAACTTGACGCAGAGATCTCAAAACGCAGTGGAGGTTAAGGGTTCTCCACTGGCTGTGATCTAATCTGGCCTGGTATTGATTATGTCCCTTGTTCATGGTAATCATGAGTTGATTACAGAGTAATTCAAATTCGTCCTTACATTGTTAGCTGTACTCTGATGAAAGAAAGACTTGGCCGTATAGTTTTTCATGAAAATAGATAGAACTGAAAAAAAAAATGAATTAACCTTTTGACTTTCCCAGCATGCTTCTCTTTTCTCAGTTTATTTTCAACCATTTGGGAATGTAAATAGATAATTTCTCTTTTTAAAATATGTATATCCTTTTAAGCACATTCAACATTAAAGGAAGGTAAATAAAAATCACTTTGGTGCAAACTACCAAAATCTTTGCATGACAAAGTTTTATAGCAAACACATAACTCTTCCTTAACCCATGATATTATAACTAATATAATGAAAGAATTAGAATTTCTTTACTGCTCTACATTTTCTACAATGTATTTTCTATTTATACAATTTATTTTGAAATTTCCTAATTAGAATTCTATTTTTTAATTATTTGGTATTCAATGATTTTTCTTTATTGTTTGAGTCAGTATTACTCTATTTCTCTGAGTTGCCTCAAACACATGATCCTCTTGTTTGCTACTCCTAGGTTGCTCAGAAAAGATACAACTTAAAAGAACATTACTGCCTTTATAAATAAATTACATTACAATAAACTCTCTCCCTGTTGGGAATCTTCTAACATGTCTTCTAAATCACACAGACGACAAAAGTATCTGATATAAGAGCTACCAAGCATCTGAATTTTATAATACCAAGTTGTAAGTTCTTCCATGTAGCATATGTATATATAATAAAATAGTGTCCAATAATCATTTTAAATTGTAAACCTTTGGGATTACACCATATCTAAAACACCTCCTATGAAGATGTATCAAGTACTACATAATACTGCTGTAGAAGAAGAACCAAGAGAAAACTATAATAGAAAAAGGAAGGACAACAGAGATGGGAAGGATAAGGGATGGGGAGAAAAGACAGCAGGCACCTGTTTACTTCATATCGCATACAAAGAGCCTATGTTTATGTCATTAGTCAGTTGCCTAAACCTTGAAAGACACTGGGAAATTCCTTCGGATAATTTGGGGGGGGTGTCACATACCAATTGGTCCAATACCAAGAAAAGAAAATATACTCTAATTACTAGAATAATAATAGTTTTGAGATCATTTATTTCTTTCACTGTAGATATAGCAATTTTGGGTACTCCATAGTCAGTTCTTCTCTGAATTTTGACCAGTTGTGCATCTTGATTTTGTGTGTGTGTGTGTGTATGTGTGTGTGTGTGTGCGTGTGTGTATGTGTGTGTGTATGTGTTCATGAACACAAAGGTGTACATTTGCTTATATGTATCTATGCATATGTAGGCACAAAATAAGTGTTGTGTATTATTCTCAGGAAACTTTCAACTTTTTTTTAAAAGAAATGTCTTTCATTGGTCTCAAGCTTACAAAATAGACTTTAATTGGTGGCTAAATAGCTCCAAAAAGTCCTGTTTCGGGCCCCCCAGTCCTGGGATTACAAGCATACATCAGCACAGCTATTTGTTTTATTTAATAATTTATTTTTTGTGGGTGCTGGTGATCAAACTCAGGTCTTCCTGTCTGCATGGCTGGCACTTTTCCTACTTAGCTATGGCCTCAAAAAAATCCATTCTACATTCATCTCCATTAGTTTAAGAACTGGTACTTTCTCAGTTTCCAATCTTTTAAGCTTTATATCTGCTAATATCGTTTTAGCTTCTTCCTCAAATAATATGTGGATAAGTTCAGTTTAACATAGCAAAATTCTATATTCTGGACATCATTTTGTATATACAACAAACATAATTAAAGTCTTCTCATAATATTGAATTTTCATAAACTATTATAGAGTTTAATTAAAAGAAATAATGTGGAATAATCATGGAAAAGCAAGTGAAAATTATTTTTATGTAAAGTTTCACATAATTATAAAAAGTTCTATATTGCAATTATCCTCACATACACAGAAAATTTCCAAGCCTCTAAAACTATAAATGTTTCTTAGAACTAACATAAACTTTTTAAAATTTGAATTTGAACTCCTATATTTATTATTTCACAACTCACACTCTTAACCACCTTGTCTACGTACTCTAGTAGAAGAGAACCAATAGAATGAACTTGTATTAAGAAGGTTATTTGCCGGGCGTTGGTGGCGCACGCCTTTAATCCCAGCACTTGGGAGGCAGAGCCAGGCAGATCTCTGTGAGTTTGAGGCCAGCCTGGGCTACCAAGTGAGCTCCAGGAAAGACACAAAGCTACACAGAGAAACCCTGTCTCAAAAAACCAAAAAAAAAAGAAGGATATTTATCAGATTAGTTTTTCTTATACATGCCAGATAGTTCAACAATGACTTTCTGCACACTGGAAAGGCCAAGTGCCAGATACCTGCTCAGTCCAGACTGGATGCCTTAGTATCCTTAACTGGCATTGTACACAAGAGAACTTCTCAAAAAGCGACCAGCTTTCTGTCTATAATGGAATGGTGAAGAAGTTGAGCTCATATATCATAGGAGGATGGTAGCAAGAGCTGTGAAGGAGCAGATGTATTTACTAGCATGGGCAGACTTGAACTGCCAATGAGCAACAGCTTTCCCCAGAACTGCCTTATGCCTGGGCCTCCATAACAAGGTGCCAGCCATTCTTAGCAAGGGACTTCTTTATTCTATTACTTCTTCCAGGAAATAGTCTCAAAGACCCAACCAGATGCCCATTGGATTTGATTTCATGCCCATTCAAGATGGCAAACAAGAACAATCATCACAAGTTCCAAAGCCCTCTGGTCACAAAACACAAAATGGCTTTTAAAAAAGTTAACACAAAATGTTTTAAATCTTCGCTTAGTTACATCTGTAACTTTACGCACTTTCATTTCACTACCATGTACCCAAAGGACAAGCAAATCAAGTATCTCTTCCAAATTCTGAGATGTCTTAACATTGAATTTATTTCTTATATTTAAACCATGATAATCTTGGAACACACATTTTTATGTATTTATTCATCATAGAAAATGTTTAAATGAGTGGTGCTATTTAAACTTAGCTTACAACAGGAAAAAATGTCATGACACAATATTGTATTCTGAAACATAAAAGCATTTCCTCCTTATTTATATTTTATGTAATTACTTTTATTGTTTTATTTTTTCTGCCAAAGATATTTATGTGAAAGTTAGAACAAAATAGAAGTATTACCTATCATCAAGGATGTATATTCTCATGTTTAGAAAAAAAGCAAAGCAAGAGATTACAGAATAAAATTGAAAACCAAAAAAAAGAAAAAAGAAAAAAAAGAAAAAAAATTGAAAACCATAGTGTGAACTAAGTTATTCCAGATCTAAATTTATGGAACATTCATGTAAAATGGTATACAGTAAGAATGCAATACTTTTAAAAACAGGGAGAAGAGCTAGAAGAAAATTCACTATTTGCAATATTGTTTAACAGATTTTATTAATTTTTTTTCTCTTAGATATTACATCCCGGCTGCAGTTTCTCTTCCCTCGTCTTCTCCTAGGTCCTCAACCCTACTCCCTTCTCCCCCAGATTCACTTCTCTGCTTCCCTTTTGGAAAGAGCAGGCATTCCAAGGATATCAACCAAACACAGCCTTACAAACTACAATAAGACTAGGCACATGTCTCTTATCAAAACACGGAAACCCAATAGGTGGCAAAGGCTCCTCAAAGCAGACAAGAGTCAGAGACCACCCCTGCTCTCATTTTTAGGAGTCCCACAAGACGCCAATCAGACAACCATAACATATTTGCAAATGACCCAGATGAATTTTTGTTTGTTTGTGAGTTTCCTTCTTCATTTGTCTCTTTCTGTTGCTATTTCAGTCTTGCCTAGCCACTTCATGTCATAGCTGAGTTATAAGTAAAGGTGGTTTGCAGTTGAAGTCAGAATTATGTTCCATTCATTTTGGTGTTCTATCGTAGAGATTGGAGCCAGAGCTTCATAAATGTTAGGCCAATATTTTGTCACTGAACCATATTCAAAATCCTCTTCGCTTACTGTTTCATTACAGACATGTTCTCACTAAGAGGCTCAGGCTGATCTTGAGCTTACTCTATAGCCCAATCAGACTTTGAATTTTTGATGCTCTTTAACGAAGATTCCTAGTGTCTAGAATTATAAGTTGATACCACCAGCTCATTTTGTCAGTTGTATAAAGAAAATTAAAATCTTATATCTGACAGTCATGGTTTTAATTTAGAGTAATGAAAAAACGTAACAAACAAAAATGACAAGTGCTTAATAGATGAGAGGAGGATCTTCCTGAAACACTTAAAGTATTCATTTTCCTTAGAAGTCATGCTGAAGACAGCCCAGGTTGAAAAGGCAACATCCAAATAGATGCAAAATCCCTCAATGTATACTTCATGCCACACTGAAACTTAGGATTCTATACATTTTCAAGGACCAGTCATACCTCTAAACAACTGGACACTTTATACTTATTTTTTATACTTATTTTAAATAATTTTCTGTTTCAATTATTTCTTCTATTTTTATATGCTGTGGAGGAGACTCAGATAAGAAAATCCTAACTACTTCTTCCAGGAAATATGTAAGAAACTCTGGAATATTAGACATGGACATATCGCTGATTACTAATAATATAATACACAGTAGGGTACATACACAAAAAATATTACATAAGTAAAAATCATACCATTATATTCTTAAGAATCTTATCATTGTTATTACCAGAGGCATTAAAATTAATATTTATTATAATTGTCATCACCACAGGGTTTTATCTATACTCACTTTCTGAAATAGTTGTCCTTATTTTCAGAAAATTCTTGCCAAGTACCCTAAAAAATTATGTTCCCCAGAAGGAAACCAAATCTAGTCCTGGAATGTTAGCTAACTACCCAAGGCTAGTGAAGTCATGGATCTTGGAGTAGGACCCACAGCTACCACTGTACTAAACCAACATCATCCCTAACTACAATCTAAATATTTGTCCTCATACAAACATATACATGTTGTCCTTACCCCTGTGAAGGAATCTTCTCTTTGCAACAGAAAGCAGAGACTATTATAGAAAATAATAACCAATCAAAAAGTATAGCTTTAGGGTCGACCCCCAATGGATACATCTAAACAACAACTTCTACACCTAAGGATCGGGGAACATCATGAAAGAAGAAATACTTTAAGAGCCAGAGGAATAGTGTGTCATCTCCGAGTTTGTATCTCCTAATAATGTTAGAAGTAAAGCTACACCATAACACACTCACCAACAAGACTACGTAAACAAGAGCTGAACAGGGACAATGATAGACATGTCAAAGTAGAAAGGGGAAAGACCATGTAGCCTCAGGCCTACACAAAGATCATAAGGCAATTAAGGGATACTCAAAGCATGAGAAACAGTCTTCCCCAGCGAAGAGCAAACTGATTGGTTATGCAATACCAAATAGTCAGACCTGAAAGAATACACATAAGCAGCATTATAAAGAATGATAAGGGTGTAATTATATGTATATTTAACAACATTAATAAAAAGGAGGGCATTTTGTTGAGAGTTTTTGGAAGGAAGAAAAAGGTGTGGGAAATGATGAAAATATATTATAATCTCAAAGAATAAAAGGATATATTAAAAGACAAAAAGGAAAGAAAAGAATAGCTGTATATATCAGTGTCATGTTACAACAGATATCTGACATGAACAGTTTAATAGAAAAACAGATTCATTTTCATTCTATGTTTCAGAGTTTACAGTCCACAGTCAAATGCCCGATCTTCTCATGTTTCTGAGCTTAAATAGAGTGTCATGGTGGCAAGACCATAGTGATGCATACTTGCCCACTTCAAAGAAGCCAAAAAAGAAGAGCGAGAAAGATACAAGAAAGCTAGAAATAAGAATATTTTCTGGGTTATGCATCTGGTAACCTACGTACTCAAATAATATCTACCTGCCAACAATGCCATTATATTATATAAATAATCCATAAAGGGAGATGTTCAATGATTAGGTTAGATACCACAGGATCCAGGAATTTCTCAATAACTGGATGCCACCAATAGGGAAAAAATCACATGATCCTTTTTAGGAATATTATATTCAAATCACAAACAGTATTCCATAGATCAAAAGTAACTTATCAAGTGAACAATTATAGAATGAATAAGAAGTAGGATATTTTGAAACTAAAAATGATCATTTGTTAGTATGTGACTAATGCGAAATAACTTTAGCTAAACCATTATCTATACTTACTCAGTCCACTTTGGTCTCCATGAATTAGGCATTGTCTTCATTTTAGACAAAACATATTAAAAGACAGGCTCAAATAAAATAAGTGAATATCCAGTTAAAGCATAATAAAGCATTTGCTTAACAGTGAAGATATTTTAATGCCAAGTCACAATTCCTGTTCAGGAAATTATGGAATCCAAAGAAAATAGTCTTGGTACTTTCAACATAATGTAATTTATTTTCATTTACAGACTTGCAGAAAGACAATACAAAATGGATGAGGCTATTTAAATTGTAATAGCAGTATCAATAATCATAATGATAATAAATATGATGTGAAATAGTACATTGGTACAGTTCTTCATCTATAGATGTAATTAGAATTCTTTAATGATGGCCATAATTATGATTTAAAGAGTGTCTATTCATTTTATACATTTAGTTTAAATTAAAGCACCAACACATAATTTAATTTGTAAGAGACTTAATTATTCCTCACAATGAGAGATTAAATTAGAGATACAAAAAATTAAAAACTCATGAGAAAAAATATACTTTTATAATGGAAAAAGGTTTATCACATGGGGCATAGAAAGATAGATCAGCAGTTAAATGCTTTTGCTGTTCTGGTAGACTCAAGGGTAGATTCCAGCACTCACACTGATTAGCTTCAAACACCTGTAACTACAGCTCTGGGAGATCAAATGCTCTCTTCTGGCCTCCTGGGTTTTCCTTGCATGTGGCATACACTCTCATACACATAAATAAAAATAACTTTTTAAACTGTCACATATTTAACTATTCTGCTTGAAATAGAAGAAATGAAGCTAGAAACTGTGGAAAAAAATCCTTGAAAAAAATGAGAAAACTATTAAAATCAGTCTTACTACATTAATTATATATTGTACAAATTTACTTTGGTGTGAATGTGTAGTGTACAATATGTAATGTGGACACAATTTAGAAAGAACTAATGAAATAGAAGAGCTTCAAGACCATCACACTCGGTGCAAGTGTTCATTGTTTTTAAAACTCAACTTCTTATGAAATATGTGTTAAAGATTATGCCTGTATTTCTAAATGCATAGCATATCAGCCTATAAATGAAGTTTTCTATTTACATGCTGATCTTTAAATACATTTAAATATAACATGTCTGGTTTATACATATATAATCTCCTAAAGTATGTTTAGAGGATTGTATTTTACGGTTGGAAACAAGTGTATTTGTTAATTTCAGGAATGATTTTAGTAAGAAAACAGTAAAGTGCCTATTTTAAATATTTTCTCTTTTTTTACTAGTTTTCTGTGGACTTCATATAATGTTATAATGTACCTTGATCGTATTACCCTGTTTTCAAATTCTTCCAGACTCACACCCTTCCCCTACTCATCTAACCTGTCTCCTTGTTTGCTTGTTTGATGTTAAAGCCAGAAAGAACAATTTGTGCTTCACATATGCTCTTCTATGTATGACCCTCCTCTGGAGCATGATCGACATAATAACATCCACACCCTTAAAGAAAACAGAGTATCGCTCTCCCAGTAGTTACCATTTGCCAATACTTACTTAGCTAACGTTAGGATTTTATTAGCTTGCACACATCTTGTGGATGCTGTCACCACTGCTATGACTTCATGTGTGCAACTGTCCTTCTGTACTTAGAAGCTACTGTTTCCATGTCGTAATTCACTGACTCTGGCTCACACAATTTTTCTGGCTATTTCTTAATGTGAACACTGGGAGGAGAGGTGTGATATAGATATCCCAATTAGGGCAGAGCATTCCACAGTCTTTTTTTTCTCTGTAGCTTGCTCAGTGGTGAGTCTATATTTTAATTACCAACTACTGCATAAAGAAGCTGTTTTGGTGAGGACTGGGAGATGCATTAATCTATGGGTATGGTGCTAAGGAGATATTTGGTGCTCTGCTATGCACTATTAACAGAGTCATAGGGTGAGGTTCTCTCTTAGGACCTGACTAGACACATATTTTTGGTGCAGATACTAGTGCTATATATAGGTGACTGTATTCTAAATAAAACACACATATGAAGACTTCAAAGCTAACATTTACAAATGAGAGGAAATATGTGACATTGGTCTTGCGGGATTTAGGTTGCCTCAATCAGAAGGATAGTTTCTAGCTCAATACATTTGTAATATTTCAAAGTGTAAAGGTTCCACACTTTCGTTATTCATGCATCAGTTGACAGACATTCAAAATGTTTCCATTTCCTTGCTATTGTGAACAAAGTAACAATGAACATGGATGAGAAAATACGTCAGCAGTGGAGTGTAGATTCCTTTGGTTATATGCCCAAGAGTAGTACACCTCAAACATGCAGTAGATCTATTTCTAAGGTTTTGGGGAGCTTTCACACCGATTTACATAGCAGCTGCTCATGTTTGCACTCCCATCTGTGATGATCTTGTGTTCTTTTCCCCACATCCATGACAGCATATTTGTTGTCTTTTTTTATTTTTTTAATCTTAGCCATTTAGAATGGGGTAAAATAAGATCTCAAAGTAGTTCTAATTTGCATTTCTCTTATGGCTAAATATTTTGCACATCTTTAAAATGTTTTTTGTCATTTATATTTCATCTTTTTAGAACTTTCCTTTTAGTACCATGCTATAATTTTTACATTGGTTGTTTTCTTTACATTTAGTTTTTGAGTTCTTAGGATAGCCTAGATAGTAATCCTCTGTCAGATGTGTAGCTGATAAAGATTATTTTCCCATTTTATAGGTAGTCTGCTTGATTGATGATGTTCTTGTTCCACAGGACCATTGTAATTTTATGTGATCATATTTAATAATTGTTGGTCATAAAGTTTGTTCTATTGGTGTACTATTCAGAATTCCCTTTCCTGTGATAATAGATACAAATATATTTCCTACTTTCTCTTCTCTCAGATTTAGGGTGCAATGTCTTAGGCTTAAGTCTAAATATGTAGGAGTTGAAATTTGTGCAGACTTATAGTATGGATCTATTCATTCTATGGCATTTAGCCATCCAGTTTGTCTGCCATTTGTTGAAATGCTATCCTTTTTCCAATGTGTTTTATTTGTCTCTTTGTCAAACCAGGTGGTTATTGGTCTATGGATTATATCAATGATTTCAGATAGGTCTTAGAGAAATCTGTCTGGTTTTGGTCCAGAAAAATGATGCTTTGATTTTAAAGCTCTGCATTGTAACCTGAAGTCTGGGATGATAATAACTCCAGCAGATTTTATTATTCATGACTGTGTTGGCTATGCTGGATCTTTTATATTACATACGAAATTTAATATTATTGTTTTTCAATTTCAGGGAAGAATTTAACTGGACTATTGATATAGATTGCACTGATTGTGTCGAATGTTTTTGGTAGGAAGACCATAAAAACAACGTTAAACCTATCAATACATGCCCATAGGAGGTCTTTCCATCTTCTGACATGGTTTTCAATATTTTTCACAGTGTCTTAAAGTTTTCATTGTATAAGGGTTTCACTTTCTTGGTTAGACTTATTCCAATATAACTTGATTTTTTTTTATTTTACTATGATTGTTATCACTTAACTGCTTTCGTTCTCAATATGTTTTGATTTTCATATCACAAGGCTACAGATTGCTATGTGTTTATTTTGTATTCTGCTTGTCTTAGGAAAATATTAGCATATCAATGTGATACAGATTTTTTCTTTTTTATCCATTTTATTCCATCGATCTCTATTAACTCAAAAATCTATAAACCACTGAACCATGATTTATAAAACAGCAATAGTTAATTACTAGTTGCCTATAAACATGTACTAGTCAGAGATTTGTTACATGCCATAATCTATCTTATTCTACTTTTCTCAATAAAAATCCCATCAAATGAGAGGACACAAAATTTCTCATTCACTTCACTGCTCTGAGACAAGCACCTAACCAAGACACTTGGACTCTTTCATCAAAAGTAACTTTTGATGGATCGGTAGGCAACGGCAAAGATAAAAAGTAATCTTTGAGAATATAACCTTATTTATTAACTCCATTCATTCTTTCTTATTTGTCCCAATTCATTATTTCTACTCACAATTTCAGAAATAATGCAGATTAATATCTGACATGGTTAAGACTTTTATTGTAACTATTAGAATCAATGTGGAACATATAAGTAATTGTAGTAAACTCTTCAGATGACATTAGTTTTGAGATTCCACTATGCTGTGATTGCTCAAGCAATGCTGAGGAGTAGTTGCTCCTATGTTCTTCTGAAAATTACCAATTGCCATGATATAATTATTCATAAGAACTGACAGTATTAGAACATCTTACTACAAAACAATTAGCAAAAAAAAATCCAAGAAATATCAGGTACAGGATTTAATGTCCTAGTTTTTCTTCCCATCAGTAATGAGTAAGTGTTCCTCTTTTCCTCATATGCCTGTCAGCATTTATTGTAATTTGCCTTCCTTTGATGTCCATTCCAAAATTGGAATGAGAAAAAATCCAAGTGGCTGATCTTTACAATTCACTAATGGCTCTGAATATTGAACATTCAATACATATATAATTTGTATTTATTCTTTGAAGACCTGTCTATTCAGTTAATTTGGGTTTTTTCTTTCTTTTCGTTGTTGTTGCTTTTTAAAGACAGGGTTTCTCTAACACATTCTGTAGACCAGACTGGCCTTGAAACAGAGATTCATCTGCCTCTGCCTCCTAAGTGCTGGGATTGCAGGTGAACATCATCACTTCCTAGCCATACTAGCCATAAAGATTACGTGGTTCAGTTTTCTATGTTTAATTTTGTAGTTCTTTCCATATTCTAGATATTAAGCCCTTGACTAACGTATAGCTGGTAAAGATTTTCTCCTATTCAGTGGGTTGTTTATCCACTCTGTGGATACAGTTTCCTTACTAGGAAGAAAGGTAATTTTTTAAATTTATGTATATTCACACTGTTAATCCTAGCTGCCATGCCATATTATTGGGATTCTATTAAGTTAGTTTTTGCCAGTATTTATATCATCTTAAATTTCTGCATTGTAGGCATAAAGTTGAGGTTTTTAGTATACTTTTTACTGACTTTTAGTACAAGATGAGAGATATGGGTCCATACACCATAGAAAACATTTAGAGACTTGCCCAAACCTAACATAAATATCATATGACTCAGATCTGACACACCTGCATATACATGCAATGGACTCTATGCCCAATTAAAAGGATAGTTACGTATTGCTGTTCTTTTCACAAGAACAAGTTAATGGATTCAGGTTATACCTTCATCAACATAGAATGGATAATGGAAGTGTGGTATATATAAACAATAGAGTTTTATTTAACCATAAAAGTGTAAAAGTTTTGAAATTTCCAGGAAAATTAATGGATCTGAAAAATGCTTTATTTAGTATGGTAAACCAGGCTTAGAAAGACATGTACTACATGTTGCCTGTCATTTGCACCAGACCCTAAAATTTAACTCTTAGATAAGTATGTTTGTAGGTGAGTGAGTGTAGATAGAGGCCAAGAAATCAAGAAGGGAGCCCATAAGATAGGAAAGAGATAAATCGTAGACAAGAAAATAAAAACAGATGAGCCATAATTTTTCAGTTAGGAAATCATAAAATGAGGTAGGAGATTAATGAAATGTGAGAAGCAGAGTTAGAGTTCAAAGAGTTAATTATTCCTTCATTTTTTTTCTTTTTTCTGTTTTCTCCTCCCTCCTCTCCTCCCAGTCTCTCCCTCCCATTGCCTCTCTGATTCATCCTTTCTTTTCAGAGAAGGGCAGTCCTCTCATGGATGTAGCCAAACCTGGTATATCAAACTTTAGTAAGACTAAGCACCTCACCTTGTAGTAAGGCTGAACAAGGCAACCCAGTATGAGGTATAGGTTCCCAAAAGCCAGCAAAAGAGTCAGAGACAATCCCTGCGCCCACGGTTAGGAGTCTCACAAGAAGACCTACTGTCACATGTATCTAGAAGGCCTAGGAGGGATTGGAACAGCTAGCCAGCCATATAGTCTTCCTTCATTTTTTGAGCCATTTCATTGTTTAAGACATGCCTCTGCTTGTACCTGTCAGTGAGCTCCCTTGCAATTAATCAAACTTTTTTTTTAAAAAGCTTTGGTTCTTTATTTACAAAGTGAGTGATTAAACTACTCTGGTGTTCATAATTTAAAGTATATGAGAAAAAAAGTGCACTAGCTTATTTTTTCCTTTGCTGTTGACCTATAGACAGCATGAGAGGAATAGGAGAGAACGGATGTATTCATGAAGAAGCACAGTAAGAGACTTGGATGGTAAACAGATATTTTTGCTGTATTGGTCTTGAAAACCACTGAAATCCCCATCCTATTGTCTATATAACGAAGAATTACTTAAAGAGTAAAGTTTAAACAATATTTTATGTAAGAAATAGTTTCTCCTGTATCTGAGAAATGTTTAAGAAGGAAAGCTGTGCTTACATGAAAAGCAGAGCAAATTGAATCCGTTAAAATAACTCTGGGGCACCTCGAGGGCATCCAGCATTGAACCCAACAATGTTCCCTGTCAAAATGGGTGCAAAGGAGAGAAGCTATGAAAATTGTAAAACAGCATTCACTTACATTAATCGAAGATGGCAGTTGCTGTTATTACTGAAGCTCTGCTGCTATCAGATACAGGGCTATATGACCTTGAGAGAAAAAGCACAGAAGTTTTTTTAAAGAAGAAAAAAAATAAGAGAAATGTAAGGAATATACTTTGTAAAAGTGCAGAATAAAACTTTTTAAAATTAGAACGCTATTAAATTTTCTAAGCTGTATCCTTGACTAGCATATATTTTAAAATAAATTACAGCATTGTTTCTCTGTGTTATGACCAAATGGGCATTTTAACATGTGAGATTTCTTATAAAAATGCTGTTTTCAAAGCCCATGAATAATTTTTATCAAAGTATTTCATGCTTATCTGATTGTATAATGAAACTTTAATATTCCTAAATGATAAAGCAAGTCTGGGTTTCACATCTATAGGTTCGTGTAAACTCAGATTCACATTAAGCACACTCACTTGTTGTCCGCACAGTACTATATCGATGAGCAATACAATATTTACAGCAATGACCTTTAAATAATCTAAACATTTCTGGTAATTTAATTTTTTTAATTTACTCATTGTGTGTGTGTGTGTGTGTGTGTGTGTGTGTGTGTGCATGTGTGTGTGTATAGGTGTATGTGAGTGAGAGTGCAGACATAAGTGTGTGAGTGTGAACATCAGAGAATAACAATCTAGAGTTGGCTCTTTCTTACTTCTTGGATCCTCGGATTGAGTTCAGATCATTAGACTTGCCCAAGCATGTCTACCTGCCGAGCCAGGGAGATCCCTGGCCCTCTGGTAAATTAATTTGAGAGAGGAACTGCACTGAGTACATTCTTGTTTCTGATATTATACATTAAGATGATCACAAAAATAGGTGAGCTTTTATAGACAAATGCCTACAGCACAAGTAATAGAATAATACACATTAAAAATAATTAAGGACCTCCAGTGCTTCCTTCTTATGGATCTTCATTATAAGCATTGCATAGCCTATGAGATTAAGCCCTGCCCTTTTTTTTATTTCCTTGGACCTGATTTTAAGAAAGGCATCAGGTCTAGTTTTTGGTTTCTAAATTTTTAAGTTTCTGTCACATTTCTGTTCTTCTTAGAAATCTTCTAGGTTTGTGTGTACACTCTGCTTCTAATTCAGATGTTTGTGCCAGAGATTTTGAAACTGGAGTGGACTTGCTATTGCTTTCATTACTGGTAACAAATGGTTATTTTTTAGTGTTCAATATGCTATTATCTGATGAGTTTTGATGACAGTGGATCTATCAGAGGGACCAATTATAAATCTGGGTTCTAAAGTGATTGTGCCCTCAAATGCATAGCATAAAATGCTTGAGGCTGTGGATATATATATATATATATATATATATGGAACCATTATATCTCTGAATCTTTACATATATATGTATATTTATATACATATATATGTATGTTGTATATTTTCATATTCATACATATGTAGTTGTATATACTCATATAATTGCATATATTTTAATATGTACACATACAGTAAAAACTTTTAAAAATATGGATTATTGGTTGAAGTAGGTTATAGCTTTCTTTAAATTGTATAGTATTTTGATATACACATACATTCAAGACAATCACAGGTATGACTATAATTGCAAATATTATATATGTTCAAATTTGGCATATATATTTGACAAAAGATGTGGGAGTTTGGGAGAGATGAATCAAAAAAAACACATTTTGGAGTGTCTCTGAGAGAAAGTGAAATATTTCACCTTAATTTTGAACACCGAATTTGCTTGTTGGAAGTTCATTTTCTTTGTGTTTATGCTTTAAAGAAATGAAATCTCACTTTTTTTACCCCAATTTCAAAATAACATAGCATTAATAAGATGGCATGTCTCTACTGATGACATGATCTTAGAAAATAGTAATCACCTCCATTCATGTATGTTTAAAAAGTTGAATGACAGTTACTTTAAAATTGTTCATTTTAAGAATTACGTCATTCAGTACACTTTTATATAAATATCCATTCCCAAATTTTTATAGCTTAAAAAATTATTTTGGGGCATCAATGTGATGAAAATTCTGTGCTATTTCTGACACTTAAAGTGACAAAAGGTTATGTTTTGAAAATGTGCCAAATAGTTCCAAAAGTTTTACTGTGTGAAAGTGTGTGTGTGTGTGTGTGTGTGTGTGTGTGTGTGTTTTGTGTGGGGTAAGAAATCAACTGATATTACCATGTTGACTTGAGTATCTACAGCTGACAGTGTACCCTTCAGGCATTTTGGAAAGCCTGAACTAACAGTGCAGACAGCTGACAGGAAAAGAATGATGAATTAAAATTCAGAAGCAAGGATAATAGCAAGAGAGAGAAAGGGGGCTCAGAAAATTTAGAAAGTTGTCTCATGAATAAAATAAGTCTCTTAACTTGCATGGGGCACATATCCTAAATAATGCACTGTATCATATATATTTATCAATGCGTGCATATGATTTCCAACATTAAGAGAAAAATTCATTAATTATATTAGTAGAAAATATCATTGATCAAATTATTACAAATTATGATAATTTTAGTGTAGGTTTGGGTAGCAGCAAATGAAAATGTTTCACTCATGAAATATTTTGATATTTTGAAGATGAACAAAACCTATGGACATAAGCTAATCCAAAATACAATGAAGTATTCCTGTCACAACACAACAGTTTTACTGTGTACACATTCATGGAAGCAAATTATTTAAAAACCCACACAAAAATTTTCTAAGTATTATAGAGTGCATAGTGTTTAGATCTACCTAGTACAATATCTCAGTGATAATTCTGCATAACATTCACATTGGCATTTCTTTTTATTATTTTCACTATAATTTGAAAGAAAAGACAACCATAGCCTCTAAGCCCAACAGTGATGTCCTGAAACTTTACTGAATAATTAATGGTTCCCTGATATGATACTAAAGTCACTGTAGGAATTATATGTAAAGGAATGCTATGCAGACACAAATCTGATGTCATCATAATATATTCTTACTTCCAGACTAGTTTGAATGCTGTTTTTATACTTGCCTGTTCATTTTATTAACTCGTGAGTGTATGGGTGTGTGTTTGTGTGCACACACGTGTGTGTTTGTGTACTTACACAAGTGAGCACATGTGTGATATAAGCAGAACTGTGTTTGCTGATTTATGATCCGTGTGCACAGAGGCCAAAGGAAGACTATGAGTGTCTTCTTCTATCACTATTTAGCAAGGTTCTCTCACAGACCTGGAATTAAACTGACTGGCCCAAAAGTCACAGTGATACTACCATCTGCTTTTCTTGGTGTTGACATTACAGGAATTCCCACTATGATGTCTAGCAGTTTCCTTGTGCACAGGGGATTGGAACTAAGTTCTCATGCTGATGTGGAAGTGCTCTTGTTCCTACAGCCAACCCTTCAGTCTTTTGCCTATCCATTTTAAATTACACATCACAGCTATTTTTGTTCTCATATTAACACTTAATTAATACATCTTAATTGTTAGTAATTAGTTTTGTTTTCTATTTCTTCCACTATATTTACCATGCAAAGACTGTGCTCTTCTGTCTCATTCTTGCATAGACAGAACTTAATGCTCATTGTTTTCCCTATGGTGTAGAGTCATCCAGTCCTGAGTTCTTATTAAATGAAAATAAATGTACTTCATAAAAATTGAGTTGAACTGATAGAATAGGAGGGGTTTACAGCATAGTCAAAACATGTTAATAGGTTACAGCCCTAGAATCATAAGTAAATATATTGTAATAGTCACTTGAAGGGAAATAGTAACACATTTAGGAGAAAATATGTTATGTGGCATCAGAGAGTTTTCTATTTATTGCTTGTTAGTTGAGATTTTCAGTTTCTGTAGACCTAGGTTGACTGCTTAACAAAACTGCTCAACTGCTTATTCATATTTGATAAGACCAATAGAAAAATTATGACTATAAAATGCATAATGGTTATGACTTCTTTGCTGTGTTAAGAAATTAGTACTAATAGCTTACAAAAATATTGCCTTCTTATAGACAGAGGTGAATTAGCATTATTAAGAGTTAGCGTTTCTAAATGACATCATAAAACTGCTTTTCACTGGAGGAACCCACGTTTGCTGCAGAAATAGAGTATGGAAGATATTGCTAGAGGCAGAGCTAACGTAAGCACCTCACCATGACATGTAAACCACTTCCTCCATCAAGTGATTGCATGAGTGTCACAGCGCACTAGAGAAAATACTGTTCCTTCTCATTGCGAGACGGACATAATGTCACAAAACGGCACCATTACAGTAAGAAGGGAAAATATTAAAGTAAAACTAAGATGCCAATGTTTGTGTCACCTGACCTCATTCTAACTAAAATATATTTAATGAAGTGTTACAATAAAAATAAACAAAAAAGGTATACCCTGCATCAAATTTACAAGTAAGGAAAAAGGGGAGTACTTAAAGACCATATAGTGCATTTATCATCTGTGTGTGTGCAAGCATGTGTATGTATGTGTGCATGTATGCATGTATGTATGTATGTATGTATGTGTGTACGTGTGTATGTGTGTATGTATATTTGTATGTGAATGCCAGCATATATGCACTGTGTTTCTCACAGTGTGCTCGTGGGGCTCAGAGACAGCTTCAAATATTGTGATTCCATTCTCTCCTTCCACCATGTGGGCCATAGGGATTAAACGTGCAGTTTTAGGCTTGAATGACAATTTTTTCCCTTCCTGAAGATTCATGAGGCCAGCCTGAGCTAGCAGTTTTTAGAGTATTTAATGTGAATTAACTTTTTAATCCACAGTACACACTGCCCCAATGCAATCATCAACCACATATTATAGATTAATGGCTGGGGCACAGAGTGTCTAGTTATATTTCTGAAGATTAAGCAACCTAATGAAACTGCAGTAAGTACTTCTTATTTCGGAAGCTTATTATGTGATAAAAATTTTAAAATTATAGCTTAGTAAATATTTCTGTATAAATCAAAATAGGAACTAATTGAAATAATCTAGTACAGGCAACTGTCATAGAAATTTTACAGAGTTGCTAAGAAAGAATATTAAGCTTCCATAACTTATGCTTATTAAGGTATTATCAGATTATTGATGCAAATGAAATACAGGTGACATGTGTGCACCATTCAAACATCAATAAACACATTTTTTTATTTTTTCCTTTTATTAAATATAGATTATTTTCTCATACAATGTAATGTCAATACAGTTTCCCTTCCATCTACTACGCCCAGTTCCTTCCCACGCCCTCTTCCATCTGGAGTCACTCTCTTTCTGGCTCTCTTAGAAAAGAACAGGCTTCTAGGCGATAACAAGAGAACATGACAAAATAAAATATAAATAAAAAACCATCATACTGAATTTGGATAAGATTAGCCAACAGACAACTAAAAGATCCCCAAGAGAAGGTACAAGAATCAAAGACCCACTCATCCACACGTGTATTCAGGAGTCCCATTAAAGTACTCAATTGAAAGCTACAGTATAAATGCAGAGGACCTGGTGCAGACCCGTGTAACCCCAGTGCTTGCTGCTTCAGTCTCTGTGAGTTCACAAGTGTAGATGTAAACAACCGTCTTATTAAATAAGAAACACAGAGCCAATGTAAAGATGAAAGCCCAAGAGGTCAGAGCTAAGAGTCTTACCACTTTCCGCCAGCTAGCCTCTCCCGCCAAGAGACCTCTCCGAAAAGGAACTACTTCCTGTGCGTTCGCTTTTAAATAAGAGTTCTGTTCTGCCTTCCCATTGGTTGTAAACCCAACTACGTGACTGCCTCGTCGCTGCCTCTCTGTACAGACCTCCAAGTCTTCTATGGTTGGTATTGAGATTAAGGGTGTGTGTCTCCAATGCTGGCTGTATCCTTGAACACACAGAGATCTACCTAGTTCTGCTTACCAAGTGCTGGGATTAAAGGCGTGGACCACCACCGCCCTGGCTTTCGCTATGGCTTGCTAATAGCTCTGACCCCTAGACAACTTTATTTATTAACATACAAATAAAATCACATTTCAGTACAATTAGAATACCACTGAGAGCTTTCTCAGTTGATTCAGAGGGCCTTGTTCTGGTATTCTTCATTTCAGTGTCCTCTGTCTCCCCGACTCCTTCTCCCTCTTCTTCCCTGAGGTACACAAATTTCTGAGGGGAGGGATTTGATGGAGACATCCCAAATTAATATATTTCTTAATTCGAGTTGAGAGAAGCTATTACAGACCAATTGTATATTATTTATTAGACCTGAGACATGAACTCTTTTAAGCTAAATAGATAACCATATGATTTGTGTTTTTAATTATTTTGATATTTTTTCACATCTTAACATTCAAATAAAATTTTCTCAAAGTTAGAAAATTTAAATGCCTTCATTTGGGATAAGTAAAAACAAACAAAAAATAACTTTTGACTTTGTTATCACCTAGGATTTGGACAAATTCTCCTTATGACCTGGGATTACTATATAAATATATATGTGTGTGTGTATATATATATATCACAATAAATAAATAAATAAATAAATAAATAAATAAATAAATAAATAAAGGAAATTGTAACACATTCATTTGCCAGATTAAAATGCATATAATTTTTAAATATTTCCAATTTCCTATGTTTTTTATCTTCCATTTAAAATCACATTTTATTCTCTTACACATACTTTATTTATGTGAATACACACTTTAAAAAGAATATTAAATTCATTTTGCTTATTTAATTGACACATGAACATTTTGCAATTCAATTTATAAGAAGACATTGTGGAGATTTCTTGTTTCATGTCAATTGCTTCTCTCTATCATTAGAATTTTTTTTTCAGTTGAGGTCTCTTTGTCTATGAAATGTAATTGTGATTTGTGACAAAGAAGTGATGAATATGGAGTTAAGTAGACATAATTGCTCTGTGACTCACATTTGGAGAAGGGGCATCATTTGTGAAACTTATCAACACTATAAAATTTCTGAGGATAGGTGTTTGCATTATCTTTTTGTCATTGTTTCTGTGAAAGAATATCTGAAAAAAATTCACCTTGTGGAGGTAAGGTATCCTTTTGCAAACAGTTTAAAAGAAATTTCAGTTTCTCAAGGTGTCACACATACATCTAAAGGAACTTGAGCCAGCAGGTCAGCATTAAGCCTACAGTGGCCAACCAAGAAACGGGAAGCAGGCCAGAACTGGAGAGAGGATAATTTCCACACAAGCCTGGCCCAGGTCTTCTGCTTCTTCCAACAAGTCCTCACTTCCTAAAACTTCCACAGCCTCCAAATAAGCCTGCCAACTAGAAGGCAAGCATTGAGAACATGAGCCCTCTATGGACAGGTAAGTCTCAAACTATCTCAAGTCAGGGACGATAAAACAGTGTTGTTGACCACAAAATTACAATCATTTTTCTTCTGAAATAATAATAATGGAGAGTAAATACAACTAAAGAATGTTTTCTCTATTTGACATTTTAAATCAATTATGTCCAAATTGTACTGTTTCTGTAATAGATCCTCTGAGGTTCTGAAAGGAACAATTCAATTGAGGATAAGCTGACTTTTGTAGGAAGATGAAACAGATAAATAAATTATTATTATTTCTTGAAAGTTGTCAGCACCAGCAGTGAAAATAGGTCTTTCAGGATGTAAGATACAAAAGTGCAACCCCCCTCCCATCATAGTTATTTGGAATAACTTCATTTTATATCACAGAATGTGTATCTTGAATGGCATATTATCAGTTTTAAAAATTTTTATGGAATATAATTTTTCATAAACTATATTATGATCAGTTTCACCTTGCCAACCTCTTCCCACATCCTCCAATTGCTCCCAGTCATTTAACACCACATTGTCATATTTTTATCTTTCTTGTCACAGTCATCAATAATGTTCTGATACAAGGAATTTTTATCTTGAATATTCATTTTATAACACTGCTCATTTTCTACAATGATAATTAATATAGCAAAAAACAATGACTTCACATTAAAATTTCAAGATGATTAAAAATTAAAATAAATGAATAAAACCTGTGCAAGAGCTGATATATTTCTGCTGCATAAATTGCTTTTATATCCCAAACTCCTTTTTAGTTTCAATCATAGAAAATCATTGAAGAACATCTTTCTTATCTATAATTGACAAGCTACAGTTGACACCCAAGCATGAAGTAGAATAGTATTGTCTTCATCTCCATTATTTAGAGAAAAAATGAGCCAGAATTCACTGTAGAATTCAATACTTCCATGCTAAAGATAGAGGGGAAAATCAAAGCTATACACCAAAATATTATCAGGACTTAAACTAAAAAAGGTACTCCTACAAATCTTGAAATACATTGAGAGACAACATAAACAATGTCAGCTTTGGATTGTTTCCAAAATAATAAAATAGACATATGGAAGTCCATAACATTGAAAATGAATGACATGAATTACGAACACAGAGTTAAGAACTTTTTAAAAATGTAATTAATTTCTTACATCCCAACTGCAGTTTCCTTTCCCTCCTCTCCACCCAATTCCCCTCTCTTCCATCCCCCCCAACCCACTCATCCTCTGTTTCTGTTCAGAAAGTAGCAGGCCTCCCATGGGTATCAATAAAACATGGCATATCAAGTAGCAGTAAGACTAATCATCTCTCCTTATATTTTGACTGGACAAGGAACTCTAGTATGAGCAATAACTTCCCAAGAGCCAGCGAAAGCATTAGGGATAGCCTCTGTTCCCATTGAGAGGAGGCCAACTCTTGAAGAAGAGTTCCAGTTAAAATATGGAAAGACTAAAACAGTGGTACTTAATCTGTAGGTCATGACCTCACTGAGGTTAAATGACTCTTTCATAGGGGTCACCTAAAACCATTGGAAAGCACAGACATTTACAGTTACTAACAGATATTACAATTCTTAAAAATCACAAAATTACAGTTATGAAGTAGCATCAAAAATAATTTTATGATGTCCAGTTTCTTGAATTCTGTGTATATTTTGGAGATCAGCCCTCTGTCAGATATGAGGTTAGTAAAGATCTTTTCCCAATTCTGTAGGCTATTGTTTTGTCTTATTTACCATGTCCTTTGCCTTACAGAAGCTTATCAGTATTAGGAGGTCCCATTTATTCATTTTTGCTCTCAGGGTCTGTGCTACTAGTGTTATACTTAGGAAGTAGTCTCCTGTGCCAGTGCATTTAAAGCTACTTCCTACTTTCTCTTTTATAAAGTTCAGTGTAACTGAATTTATGTTGAGGTCTTTGATCAACTTGGACTTAAGTTTTATGCATGGCAATAGATATGGATCTATTTGCAGTCTTCTACATGTTAACATCCAGTTATGCCAGCATCATTTCTTGAAGATGCTTCCTTTTTTCAATTGTACAGTTTTGGCTTCTTTGTCAAAAATCGGGTGTTCATAGGTGTGTAGATTAATGTCAGGGTCTTCTATTCAATTCCATTGGTCCACATGTTGGGTTGGTTTTTATGCCAATATCAAACTGTTCTTATTTCTATAGTTCTATAGTAGACCTTGAGGTCAGGGATGGTAATGCCTCCAGAAGTTACTTTTATTGTATAGGACTGTTTTAGCTACCCTGGATTTTTTGTTTTTTCATATGAAGTTGAGTATTGTTTTTTTCACGTCTATGAAGAATTTTGATGGGGATTGCATTGAATCTGT
Organism: Peromyscus nudipes; assembly: GCA_902168325.1. Lineage (NCBI taxonomy): Eukaryota > Metazoa > Chordata > Mammalia > Rodentia > Cricetidae > Peromyscus > Peromyscus nudipes. The sequence goes on from CABHPH010137529.1 coordinate 23,818, forward strand.
AGATTGTTTTTGGTAAGATTGCCATTTTTACTCTGTTAATCCTACCTATCCATGAGCGTGAGAGATCTTTCCATTTTCTGATATCTTCTTCAATTTCTTTCTTCAGAGACAAAGTTCTTATCATACAGGTTTTTCACTTGCTTAGTTAGAGTTATTATTTGTGGCTATTGTAAGGGATGACGTTTCTCTGATTTCTTTCTCATCCCATTTATCATTTGTAAATAGGAGAGCTATTGATTTTTTTGAGTTAATCTTGTATCCTGTCACATTACTGAGGGTGTTTATCACCTATAGGAGTTCCCTGGTACAATTTTTGGGGTCACTTATGTATATTATCATATCTTCTGCAAATAGTGGAAGTTTGACTTCTTCCTTTCCAATTCGTATCCCCTTGATCTCCTTTTGTTGTCTTATTGCTCTAGATAGAACTTTGAGTACTATGTTGAATAGATGTGTGGAGAGCAGACATCTTTGTCTTGTTCCTGATTTTAGTGGAATCGCTTTGAGTTTCTATCCATTTAATTAGATGTTGGTTGTCAGTTTTCTGTAAATTGCCTTTGTTATGTTTAGGTATGTTCCTTGTATTCTTGATCTCTCTAAGACCTTTATCATGAAGGGGTGTTGGATTTTGTCAAAGGCTTTTTCACATCTAATGAGATGATCATATGTTTTTTTTTTCCTTTCAGTTTGCTTTTATGGTGTATCACATTGACAGATTTTCATATGTTGAACCATACATGCATCTCTGAGATGAAGCCTACTTGGTCATGATGCATAATTTTTTGATATGTTCTTTGATTCGGTTTGCTTTTATTGAGTGTATTTGCATCAATGTTTATGAGGGAGACTGGTCTGTAATTTTTATTAACAGAGAATTCTCATCTGAAGAATCTGAAATGACCAAAAGACATTTAATGAATTGTTGAACATCCTTAGTCATCAGGGAAACGTAAATCAAAATGACTCTGACATACCGTCTTACACCTTCCAGAATGGCTAAGATCATAAACACAGATGACAGCTCATGTCGCAGAGGATACGGAGCAAGGAGAACACTCCTCCACTGTTTGTGTGAGTTTAAACTTGTACAGCCACTTTGGAAATCAGTATGACAGTTTCTCAGAAAACTGGGTATCAATCTACCTCAAGACCTGGCAGTACCACTTTTGGGCATATACACAAGGAATGCTTAATTATAGCACAAGGACACTTGCTCAGCTATGTGCATAGAAGCATTATTTGTAATAGCCAGAACCTGGAAACAATTTAGATGCCCCTCATCCAAAGATTGGATAAAGAAAATGTGGTACATATACACAATGGAGTACTACTCAGCGGTGAAAAACAATGACATCATGAAATTTGCAGGCAAATAAATTGAAATAGAAAATATCACCCTGAGAGAGGTAACCTAGACTCAGAAGGACAAACATGACATGTACTCACTCAAAAGTGCACACTAGATGCAAAGCAAAGGATAACCAGACTACAACCCACAGCTCCAGAGAAGCTAGCTAACTAGGAGGACCCAAAGCGGGATAAAGGGATCACCCTGGGAAGGGGAAGTAGATGAGATATCTGTGAGTAAACTGGGGATGATGGGGGGTTAATGGAGGGTAGGTGATGGGTGATGAGAACATAAGAGAATGGGATGGTCCAGTTGGAACAGGGATGGAGTGGGAGAGTAGTGAAAGAAACATCTTGATAGAGGGAGACATCATGGGGATAAAGAGAAACCATGTGCTAGGGAAGTTCCCAGGAATCCACAGGGATGATGCCACCTTAGACTACTAGCAATAGCGGGGAGAGTGCCTGAACTGGCCTACCCCAGTAATCAGATCAGTGAATACCCTGTCATCATTGAGCCTCTCTCCAGTAACTGATGGAAGCAGATGTAGAGATCCACAGCCAAACACCAGGCCAAGCTCCAGGAGTCCAGTCAAAGAGAGAGAAGAGGGATTCTATGAGCAAGGGGCATCAAGATCATGATGGGGAAACCTACAGAGACAACCAAACCAAGCTAGTGGGAACTCTTGAACTTTACACCAACAGTTGTTAAGCTTCCATGGGATGAGACTGGGCCCTCTGCATAAGCAAGACAATTGTGTAGCTTGATCTGCTTAAGGAGCCCCTGGCAGTAGTGTCAGGATCCATCTCTGGTACTTGAGCTGGCACTTTGGAGCCCATTACCTATGGTGAGAAACCTTGCACAGCCTTGATGCGGGGGCGGGGGGGGTCTTGGACATGCCTCAGCTGAATGTGTCAGGTTCTGCTGACTCCCCATGAGAGGCCTTATATTGTATGAGGAGGGAATAGGGTGGGTTGGGGGGGGAGGCAGGAGGGAAGAGAGGGGGATCTGTAAAATCAATAAAAAATTTCTTAATAAAAATCCAACAACAAAATAAACAAATGTCTTTTTCAGCA
>CABHPH010137530.1:0-14041 GCA_902168325.1 Peromyscus nudipes
TCTCAGGTGTAGAGCAGTTGCATTTGAAAGATGAACTCAATTTTATGAAGGCATGACACTACAGGGAGAGAAAAAGAAAGTAGGAAAAGTGAGTGGTGGTATCTCAGTTCTTCTGTAACTTCCCTGAGACTTTATATAAAATTTTGGCCTTTGTCTGCCAGGAATCATGTGATAGAATCAGAAAATCTCCCAGAGTAACCCAAACAATGGATCTAGTCTATAGAGGGCCACAAGATGGCTCAGATAATAATGACTCTACCTGCCAATCCTGATGGCCTCAGTTTTATCCCTGGGGTCCACATGGTAGGAGGAAAGATATAATTTCTGCAAGTTTTCTTCTGACTTTCACATACACACACGATGGTATTTCCACATAAATATAAATAAGAGAAACCTTTTTTCTACATAGTGAGACAGACTCTCATTATGTAGCCCTGGATGACCTAGACAGAATTCACCATGTAGAGAAAACTAACATCAAACTCATAGAAATCCCCCTGCCTCTGCATCCTAAGTGTTCGATTTAAAGGTGTGTCTCACCATGCCTGGCTTAAATATAATAAATATATTTTTAAGATGCATGGAACCATTTTAGATAGAAATTTGACAAAAACACATAATTCGAGAGGAACTCCTTTTTTTCTTTGTATCGGAACACAATCACATCAGCTTGGGTCCCTGATCAAGGAGACACAGATTATGGACTCCACATGACCCAGAGTGGCTATTAGGTGGTATGTCAGCCACTGTGGCCAGGGGCAATTTGTTAATACAATATAACCTAGCCTGTTCTAACGGATGCAGAGAAATGAAATCTTACGGAAAAATCAATCAAGTAGGAGAATGATACCGGCTAGGACATCGAATTTAAATTCCAATCTCTGTCATGTCCTACTTTCTTTTCCTTTGAAATGTTCCCTAATACTTATGTTATCCACTCTGGATTCTGTAACAAAATGCCCCATGCTGGGTGGGATAAAAAAAAAACCAGAGATTTATAATCTAACAGTTCCATGAGCTAGTTTTATGGACAGGTCAGGACAGGTCAGGTTCAGAAGAAGAAGCCATTCCTCTGAGTACTTACAAGGTTGGGGGAGGGAGACTCTAGCATTTCTTCTTTTAAGAATGCTAATCTCACAGGATCAGGCCCCACTCTTATGATCTCGTGGGGGTATAACTACTTTCTAACTGTAAGCAAAGATGCTGGCTTTGAGGCCTTCAACAAATAGGGGAAACACATCCATTCAGCCCATTAGACCCCCTGAGCCTGTTTTCTTACCACTTGTGTGGAGAGATAAATAGACATACATATTAAACTGATAAGAACAGATATTAAACCTAGTCTCAGCCAAAAAGCTGAGAAGTGATTAAATGGATATGTCCATTATATTAGTAAATTGTTACTTGCTGTTTTAAATCACTGAGAAGTTGGCTCAGGAAGTGATTTGTAGTTACTTATTTCAGGATCAAACATGGTTTTGTCAAATTGCCTCCAAAGTCTCTTGTCTGGGTACAAGCTGGCAGCCCTAACTTTGTGACAGGGAGGAAGAGAACATGAAGACAGCTTAAGAGTAAAACCATCATGACCTTGACAATAGCTAGAAAATAAACCATTTCCAACAGGTATTACTGTTGTTTGTTCCATGATATACATGTACCTATAGCGGGAAAACGAAACTGGAAGTTCAGCCATGAGAAGCTTAATCATAGAGTAAAATCTTAATGGAGAACTCCAGCAGATGTCCCAAACTTCACCAGGGTGATTCTGCTAGATGGTGTTAACACCCGAGTTGATGATGTCATCTCTGTCTTCTGTTATTTATTCTTTTACTTGTATGTATCATCCAAGTGAATACTTTGCTCTGTCTAGGACTCTGTCTATCAGGAACTCCAGCTGACTGCCTAGTTGCCTTCTGTAAGATGTTTTGAGTGCCCAATTTGATGATGCTTTACTATCTATCTCCTTCTTTAATCTGCCACTTGCTGTTCATTCTTTTATTTTTCCTTACTACATGCTTAATAAATTCACTGATTCAAACCCAAAAATATGGCTGTTATTAATAAATCTCCATATTATCTATAAGTATATATGGACCATACAAAAACACATGTATACACAAGCGCTTGTTCAAATTCAATCCCATTATAGGTTTCGTTACATGTAATAACATTCTCTACAGTCTACCCCCAAATCACACCATGTAGAAAATGATCTACCACCAGTCAATACTGGGTGTACACCTTTAATCCCAGCACTCAGAAGGCAAAGGCAGGCAGACCTCTGTGAGTTCTAGGTCAGCCTGGTCTACAGAGTGAGTTCTAGGACAGCCAGGGCTAGACAGAGAAACCCTGTCTCAAAAACAATAACAACAACACCAATGGTCTACCTCATATAATCAGCTATCACTAGAATTACCACTACACTGGAAACATCTCTTGAGCAAGGATTTTCCTCTGCTGCTCTTATTGACCTAGGACTAAAGTTACTAGATAGCTATTCAGTATGTACACCATATAAGCCAAGCCTTTACAGGGCACAGGAACAGATGAATTAGATAGCCCAGGGTTACCACTAAATCAACACTGTGCAAGAGGCAATACAGGACAGGCAATCAACTCTCTTTAAGCCTGACTAGAATGCAAATGAAAAGCAGAGGGATAGGTCAGAGAGGACTGAATGCTACTGGGAAAGTCAATGAAAATAGCTAACTCCTCCTCAGTAAGGCTCACTCAGATCAGAGCCCCTATCCCTGGTGTAACTTGATCTGGAAAAAAAAAAACAACATTAAATCTGAGAATGCTTTAACATATGCAGGAGACACCTCCCTGACATGACAAATCATGGAAATAAAACAATTTCATGAGAGGGAGGAGAAAAGAAGTTTCCAGACTACATAGTTAAGTTGATTGTTCGTGAATATGGTAAGTAGGGATGCTTCTTGTCTATCTATCCTGGAAAATATAATCCAAGTATCACCAAGTTGATAATTCATGGGAATCCATCCTTTTGTGACTTCTTGGGTCTATATAACAACTTAGATTTATATCTAAGTCTGTGAAACTGCATATATTTGAAGATCATCAACAAACTTTTTCCCACGTCTCAGTCCATACAAATCTATTGTCACTAGAATCAGTATTGTGTTTAGAAGCTGTATAGATATGCTGCAATTTGCAGGATTTTTAGACATACTACTAGATAAAAACATACAATTTTGGGTGGAGGAGATGGATCAGTGGATAGAGTGCTGGCTGGGCAAGCAGGAGGGCAGGGGTTCAGATCTTATGAATTCATATAAAGCTGAATACAGTAGCCTGTGTCTGTCTACTGCATCTTACAGTGACATAGGCAGTGGAAATTGGAGAATCCCCTGAAGCTCTTGACTTAAGTAGCCTACCATTACAGAGGTAAGATCAAGGTCTGTGTCTCAAACAAGGAGACAGACAGGGACCAACATCCACATCCAAAGCTGTCTTCTGACTTACACACGTGCACCCATGTGTTCGTGCTCTTCTCCCCCCCCACATAATCATACATATGATAGACACATTAAATACACACACACATACATATGCATATAAAATGTATCTTTTCTATCTTGGTAGTTTATAAAATTGCTCTGATGAACCATTATCCATTATTCTCTACATCCTTAATGTATTAAATGAAGTCAACACTTTGATGAGAATTTGGGTCCCCTTGCCAAGTTTAGTCAAGAAACAAAAGACCTCTCAGCAACTCCAGTTTAAACAAAATTCAGAGGTAACTTTTTCAAAGACTAGACAATATCCAGAAGGAAAAGTTAGTTCCGTTCTGCATTAAACTCAGTTGGAGTAAAAAATGCTTGTCATATGTAAATTAAAGAGAGAACCTTTTTTTTAGTAAAAGGGTGTAAGAATGATTAATTACAAACCAGAGATATAACAAAAGACTGAACTTTTTATTTAAGTTTTGAATAGTTTTTTTTTTTTTTATTTCTTGAAAGTTAATGGTTTTAGCTCTACCTTTCAAGATCGTTCCAGGAAGTCAAACCTTGCATGGAAGTTACACTGCTGCATTCCTCAGTAGGTGTAAACTGTTTGAATATGTGTTTGAAATCTGCAAATGAGAATTCAGAAAGTGACAAGATGACTCCAGTTCTGTTGTGTGATTTGAGGTGGAAAGGAGAACTGCCAGACCTCTTCATGCTTTTTTCCACCACTGCTGTGTTCAGCTTGTGCCCTCTGTCTCCAGCCAAGAGACCTTGAAGAAGAAAGTGATTTCTGGGTCCTATGAATGTATCAGTTCTAGTCACTGTAACTCATACTTTGATTTGGCTGAGATCACTGGCAATTATGATGGACTGTGATTGCTACACAGTTCAAAGCTTTCTTCAAGGTTACCCAGGGAGGCTTAGTTGTTCACCCACAACACTCATAAGGTGAGGAAAAGGAAATGTCTACTAGATAATCTACAGAATCAGCCAAAAGTCTGGACTCTGAGGGAACTGCAGGGCTGTGCATGGATTACGCACAAACGGCTGTATTAGTTACAAGGAGGCAAGGTTGGGGCTCCACTGACAAACAGAATCACATTTAGCTACTTAGGAAATGTTCAAAATGGGGATACAATGCCCCATTTGGCAAAATAAATAAATAAATAGGACACCCATCTTCCCACAACATTCAGAATCCAGTTCATCCAGTCAATTGTGTTGTTTTTACATGAGTAGAGCACACCTTGATTGTCAACCGAGATCTTTCTCCTCATATTAGGAATGGTAAACTCATTTCAAGTGTTTGCAGGTTTGCTGTGAGTTTTTTTTTTCTCTAATTAATTTCCTGGCAGAGCTTTCCTCTGCTGGGGCTGAGTGGATGCCAGAGCAAAAGACAAAATGGAATGTCTTCCTCAGTGAAGGGAGCTCATAGGCCCTGAGCATTTGGGCCAAAGGCTGACTGATTTCTGTTGTTGATTTGTAAAGGATTTCTGACAAAAACTAGAGCAAATGTCCTATCTTTGAGTCCAAAGTTATTACAATCAGTCAAAACAGACTAAACATTTTGGACTATGTCTACGGCTCAGCAGATAAAGGTGCTGCCCATAAGCCTGGCACCATGAGTTCCATGCCTGGGACCCACATGGTAGAAAGAGAGAACAGATTAATGAATTGTTCTTTGGTCCTCCGGCAACTATACAAGGGCTATGTCCCAACATCTAACAAACAGACAGACATAGGGACAGAGAGATAAACTAAACCATTTAAAAATATTTCATTTTCCCAATATTCTACATAAATTATGATTAATTTATATACTCAGAAGAAAAAATGTTACTCTGTCATTGGTAACAACCATTCCAGTTGAGAAGAGATTCATGGAAGATATTTGAACACCTACTTACTATATCATATATAATTACTGTAAGAAGGATGAGATAGGTTGGTGGATCAAGAAGTTTTACTTAAAATAGTGCAGTCTAGGAAGTATGCAATAAGACACATAAGCAAAAGAACCTTCTTACAGAACAAAAGTGTATGTCCTTTAAAGTGTTGTGTGGTGACACTCTAGCCTCTAGTTGATAATATTTTGCAAAAGGACATTTGAGTTGCAATTGCTGTTCAATTAGGTCATGAGTATGTGTCATTTATGATGAGGAGTTCCTGTTTCTCTCAACACTTATAACACTCATGGTTGGAAGAGAGGTCATGTGAGGAAGTAGCAAAAAGGCAGCCCACTGAAATCAGAAAAAGAAGAACTGAATCACCAAGAACCTTTATCTTGATCTTCCAGCCTCCAGAGATGTAAGAATATAAACTTCTGTGAAGCCACCCCAACCTGTGACATTTTGTAATGGTGACCCAAGTAGATAAAGATTGACTTAAAGAGAATGAGAAAAAAAACAACCTACAAATAAGGAAACCACAGTGGCCTTGAGCTGACTACATCACATTTTTATGGAACTTCAAGGACATCTGCATGTCAGGAGCCATTAAGAAAGACTAGAAGAACAGGAACAGGTGAGGGGATATGGGAAGCTAATATGTATGTGCATGAGGTATGTGTGTGTGTTGGGGGTGGGGGGTATTGCTATGAAGCCTTCTAGACTATGCAGAACTCCAGCACAAGAGAGGGATCCAATATTTCTGATTGCTGAGTAAAGATCCAGCTAGAAGAGGCAAGAGCAAAAAGGGGAAAACAAAGGTCCTAATGCCTGTCTCCATACAGTCAAGAGATGTGCTTAAGGCACCAAGAGACTGGCCAGGAATGCCCTCTAGTGGTTAGAAAATGGGTTGGGGTTGGACGGGTGGTTCAGTTGCTACTGCTCTTGGAGAGAACCCAAGTTAAAATCCAAAACACACAAACCATCTGTGACTCTAGCTCCAGGGGATCTGATATCTCTGAATTTTTCAGAAACCTGAGCCCATGTATACACACACACACACACACACATACACACACACACACACACACACACACACACACACCACACACACACACACGTAATTAAAAATAAAACAAATATTTCAAAAGCATCTATTTATTTTACTTCATGTGTGTGTACCTAAGTATATGTATGTGTACCACATGCATGCACTATCCCCTGGAGGTCAGAACAGGACATTAGATTACCTGGATCTGGAGATAAGGGCTGTTGTACTAGGAACTGAACCCAAGTCCTTTTCAAGAGCAACAAGTATTCTTCACTGATAAGTGATATCTCCAGCTCCCCAAATATTTTTTTTAAATAAATTTTGAAAAAGACTGAAACAAGAAAAGGTGAGCTCTTTGGCAATAATAGAAACAGCTTCAAGGACTGCATTCTAGACTAAGCTACACACTTGGGTTTCTCAGTCCTTCTCACTCTCAGCAGTAGGCACTGTTACTGTAAGCTGCAGTCTACAGATGGGAATGCTCCACACTTTAGTTTCTGTGCACACTAGAAAAAAATAACTGTAGCTCTTTTGCAGATTACAGTGAAAAGAAATGCTATCATTCATGGGGACCTGCTGGCTTACCACCTGACACAGGGTGCTGCTCAGGAAGGGTGGTGAAGTAACTCCTTTGGATAGTGATCGGGACTGAGGAAACTGAGCCCACCCACTCCACTACTTGCAAACCCATGGAGAGGAAGAGTGAGTCTCCACACATTTAACTATTTTCATTGAATATCTTTTAAAATTTTAATCTTGACACCTTTCTTCTTTGGTCAATTTTTTTTTGTAATTTCTAATTACTTTAGTGGGGGAGTAGTGAGGATATAAGGACTGTATACCTCATACCAAATCTCAGTTTCAAGTCAAAGGAAAGAATGAATAAATATCTGAAAAACAGACTTTTTACATTAATAAAAGACTCCCTTTTGACACATCTTTCTGTGGCCTTGCCTACAGCAACTAGCACTTCCATTTATCTATTTGGACATTTTTTTTCCTATTCTTGTCTCCCCAGAGCTGTTCTTTCCCAGTTCTAAATTTTTATGACCTTTTTATGATGCTCAGAATTTGCTTCTTCACTAAATCTCTTCCACAGTGCCACCCCTTTATGCCATGTCTCCCAACCGGAGTAGCAGAATCTCCATCCCAGGACTCCAGCTCTTGAAATTACATCAAGGGGACACAGTCAGGGTTTCCCCTTTTAGGTTTGATGATGGTTTCCTTTGATATGAACTCCATTTTTTGCATTGTATATGTATGTAGTATGCATGTGTGCATGCACAGTGTACTTCATGTGCATACACAGAGGACAGAGGAGGGTGTTAACTTTCTTGCTTTACCACTTTCTGACTGATTCCTTTGAGGTGGTGTGGTGGTTTGAAAGAAAATGGCCCCATAGGCCCATAGAGAGTGGCACTATTAGGAGATGTGTCCTTGTTGGAGTGGGTGGGGCCTTGTTGGAGGGGCTGTGTCCTTAGGGGGTGTGCTTTGAGTTCTTAGAAACTCAAGCCTTTCTGCTGCCTAAAGATCAAGATTTGAACTCTCAGCTACTCTCCAGCACTGTGTTTCCCTGCATGCCACCAGGCTTCTTGCCATGACAATAATGGACTAAATCTGTGAACTGTAAGCCAGCCCCAATTAAATATTTTCCTTTATAAGAACTGCTGCGGCTGGGCGTTGGTGGCGCACGCCTTTAATCCCAGCACTCAGGAGGCAGAGGCAGGCGGATCTCTGTGAGTTCAAGGCCAGCCTGGGCTACCAAGTGAGCTCCAAGAAAGGCGCAAAGCTACACAGAGAAACTCTGTCTCGAAAAAAAAAAAAAAAAAGAACTGCTGCAGTCATGGTGTCTCTTTACAGCTATAGAAAACCTAACTAAGACGGGTCACTCAGTGAATCTGATTCATCCAGCTAGCTCCAGGAATCCTCCTTTCTCCATGCTCCACAGCACTGGGGTTACAGGCACTGGGGCCACACCTAGATGTTTACATAGGTTCTAGGAACTTGAGTTCTAGATCTAAGTCCCAAGGGCTGTGTAGCAAACACTCAAACACAGCCATCTCCCCAGCCAGTTCCAGGCTTTTCCGATGAGAAGTTTCAACCTCAAGTTTCAAATGTCAGTGGAAAGCAGTGTGTCCCTTCCGTGGTTCTTCAACAACGCACAGGCTGAGCTCCTCCACTATTTGTGGGAGCTGCCAGTGCTATTGCTGGAATCCCAGCATGAGTGTTCTAGATGTAGAAAAGGTTCTGTTTCTGCTGCTTTCAGTAATGTCTTGGCCTTTATAAGGGATATTGTGTGACTTTTCTGGGGAACACTGAACAAACTACTATTTGTCTCACATAGGACACTGATGACAGATCGGAGAAGTTTTCACTGAAGTCTGGCTAGGTGCACCTTGAGTTTATTGATATTTTAAAGGAGCATGGATGATTCAGAGGTATCAAGGTCACTGGAAAACCCACCTCAGCATGAATGACAGCTCAGGAAAAGTGCATCCTGGGAGCTCCCTGACCAGTTTGCAAGCAGCTGCACTATAGAGTCTCCTGTTCCCAGCTATTATTTTCTTCTTCTTTAATCTTGGGTCTCACAAATCTTCTAACTTCATCTGTCACTTTCTGTGTTTCCTGAATCTTGTTACTTTAGAGAGTTTCCTGGGCCTCCTAAGTTTCATTAACTTCTTGAACTTATGAGACTTCTTCCTCATTTTAGGAAAGAATATTTGAAGGAAAATAGCGACACCACAAGCCCTCATACCCTGACAGAAGCACACCATCTCCAATCTACTGTGCACATGAATTCACCTCCAATGTTGCAAATTCCTTAGTGGCCACCAAATAAACAGCCTGAGAAGCTGCCCAAAGAGGCCTCAATGCTCCAGATACTCATCCAAGTTTTACCTGACCTTGACATCTCTTTTCTCCGAGAGCAGCCTCTGCTTTTGTCGGACAGCCCCATCTGCTTTATCTAACACTTGGCTTCTCCCACTGCTATTCTTTGTACACTTGTTTCCTTAAAACCCCGCCAGAGTGTCTTCCTTTCACAGTGGATTTAAATTCTGCCCAACATTCAAGAGCCAGCTTATTATCATTTCTCCTCTGACCTCTTTAGAATTGTCCCAGTTCTAGGAGATTATTATAAGCATAAATACAGCCTTGTAGTTTGGCATTTATTTGTCTTCTCCTTGTTCTACTTCTTTGTATTTTATCTACAAGCCTGCAAGAAACACATGGAAAAGTTCAAGATACTTTATCAATGGTTAGTGTAGTTCTGGGTACAGAGTTGCATTCCTTAATCTTGATGTCACTGTAATCAATATTCTGACAAAAAGGAAGAAAATATCTATTTTAGTGTTCAGTTTTGGGGTGCTGTTCACCATGGCAGGGGAGGCATAGATGCCCACCCAAGGCTGGGCTGGCAGGAGTGGAAGGCTACCTGTTTGGTCTCCAGGGATCAGGCAACACAGACAAAGGAGAAAATAAGATCAGGGTAGAAGCCTCAAATCTCAGCTGTTTTCTGACCTCAAGAGGTCTACTTCCTCCAGCTAGACCATATCTCCCCAAGATTTTACAACTCCCCCCAAAAGTACTCCATTTGTTCCCATCCATTAACTTGTAGTAGCATTTTATTCCCAGATCACAACAAAGGAGATGCTCATCTTTATGGAAATACTTAGGCCAATGTTTTTCTCCATGACAAATACCGGAGATTTATATAGGCATTTCCATGTGACACAGGAGCTTTTTTTCTACTACAGAAGGAACATGATTTTTCTCTTGGATCTATATGTCATGAAGACCGCTGTCTTGATATTAGGTTGGTCTTTGCCTCATATCGCATATACTGACTGTCTTAGTCAGGGTTTTATTGCTGTGGAGAAACACCATGATCATGGCAACTCTTACAAAGGAAAAGATTTAATTGGGACTAGATTACAGTTTCAGAGGTTTGCCCATTATTGTCATGGCAGGAAACACTACAGCATGCAGGCAGACATGGTGCTGGAGAAGGAGCTGAGAGTTCTACATCTTGATCCGCAGGCAACAGGAAGTAAACTGTGTGCCACACAGGGCATAGGTTGAGCATAGAAGACCTCAAAGCCCACCTTCACAGTGATACACTTCCTCCAACAAGGTCACACCTACTCCAACAAAGCCACATCTCCTAATAGTGTCACTTCCTGTGGGACCATTTTTTTTTAAACCACCACACTGACTTTCTCTAAAAAATATTTATTTTAAAATAATCTTTGTCTCTCTGTCTCTGTCTCTGTCTCTGTCTCTGTGTGTGTCTCTGTGTGTGTGTGTGTGTGTATGTATGTATGATTGAGAGTATGAACACATATGTGCATATGCCCAAAGAAACCAGGAGAGTGTGTGGGATCCCCTGGAGCTGAAGTGACAGTTAGTTGAGCCACACAGCATGAATGCTGACAACTGACCTCAGGTTCTCTCAATGAGCTGAAAGTGCCCTTAACCCCTGAGTCATTTTTCTCCAGCCTTCTGACAAACTGGCCTGACTCAGGTCCTCTCTGGTGTGGATCTCGCTGTGCATGGGATCATAGTGCCCTGAAAACAGGAAAGAACGAAATTTCTCAAGATCAGAGGCTGGTGAGAGATCGCTTTTGCTCGTTGATAGCCACCCCTCACTAGAATCCATCGATGCCCCTTAAAAACAGCATTAAACTCTAGGTACAGTGCTCAAATGACCCGCTACTATGCTCCACAACTTAAAAGCCCAACCACCTTCAACATTTTCACGTCAGGGCACTTAGCTTTCAACCCATGAAGTCCTGGCACAGAACACACCTAAACCATGGCAACAAACAACTCAATTTTCAGAGCTGAAAAATAGTTCATAGGTTATATAATCCAAGCCCAGAGGGTGAATCAGAACATCAGAAAAGTGAGGTTTCTTGTCTCAGGTCTCAGAGCAGGTGAATGGTAGGGGCAGAAATCCGTCCCAAGCTTCTGAATGCCCAGCCATATCACCTAAGCTAATATTCACAGATTTGCTATGCTTTATATCTGGTTGGCAGCAATAGAAAAAAAATCATTTCACAAGTACTCTGAATATTTCCTCTGCCTCCTGCAGTGGTGGGATTTGTGGGCTATGAAGATGAGAAATAAAAATACAGTAAACCATCTTTGCCTTCAGGATTCCAGAACTCTATGTTTTCCTCTTGAAAGCAATGTTCTTACATTGTTTTTTAATTACTGGACCCACTGAGAACATAATTACACTTATACACCCAGGAAACAGAATCTAACGCACACACAAAGCAGAGCACTTCACTTCGGAGCTTTGTGGAGCTCTCAGACCTCGTGGTTACCCACACTTTGTGACACCTTGGCAAGCTTCCTCTCATCACCTTTGAAAACAGAGCCACGGTTTTATAATTTACGGAATCCAGATGCTAGCCCTAGCTTTTTCCTCTTCCCTTCCAAGCGGCTGGAGGGAAGCTATCGCAGCTTGCCTCCACCCTAAATAAATAAGCACTTCCCTGAGTGCTCAGTTCCATTGCTACAGTGTCACACTGAATGAATGGTTCATTTAGGACTCAGCAGGGCCAGGTCATGCACCATGCTGATCAGTCTTTCTGTGCCCTGCCCTTGTCACTCAAAGACACTTCCCTGCCACTCTGCCTGCTTGAAAAATCCACACTCCCATTAGGAGGCCTTGGGAGCATGGTGGGCTCTAGTGTGAATTTGGATAACCCAAAAGGAGAGGAGGAGCCTGTCTCTCAATGCTGGCAAAGGGCCTGTGGGTGTTTTGAGTGGCTGTTATGGAATCAAAGCCACAGTTGAAGGAGCAATCTTTCAGGGGCCTTATATCATGAGGTTTCTTGAGACAGGAAAATGTGGAAAGCAGATGGGACAAGCAAGCACATGCACTATAAGGATGCTGCTTGAGTGTGAGGGTAGGCGGAAAGCAGAAGCCAGCAAAAGCCAGAGAGAAAAGACCTAAGGCCCAGGAGATGGCTCAGTGGTTAAGAGCACTTGCTACTCTTCCAGACACCCTGAGCCCAGTTGCCAATATCCATGTTATGTGGCTCACAGCTCCCTGTAACTTCAGCTCCAGGGGATCTGACAGCCTTTACTGGCTCCCTCAAGCACCTGCACACAGTGCTCATACACAGGCACACAAAGAGAGAGCAAGAGAGAGAAGGAGATAGATAGATAGATAGATAGATAGATAGATAGATAGATAGATAGATAGATAGGAGAAAGAATTATATATATATATATATAAAGTAAGAAAGCCAGTATGTGAGACAAAATACCAAACCTGACATCAAGACAGCCATCCTCATGGTTTGTGCAACCAGGAACAGAATTAGGATCCTTCCTTGGAAGCAAAGAACCCTGTATCACTGCTAGAAACAACTTTTACATTCTGAGAAAATAAGTTAGCCCAAAAAAAGGAGGAGTGTAGGAAGTTCTAGACCATACTTTGCATAACATTTGCATGAGTAACAGGGCAAAAATCAGGGAACAAAAGTGGCACTTGCTTAGTGATGTTCTGGCTTCATATTGAAATTAATTCCAATAATCACCTCTCCACCATGGCCACCCGAGACACCCACCGTGTTTGTAAATCTTCAGTCTCCCATTGGATCCAGGCATCTGCAGCTCTACTCATATTGCTCAGATTAGTGATTCAGGGGAATAAGAAGGCTAAGCTCCTGCACAAGCCTAAGAGAACTCTGGAGGGTGTGATGAATGGGAGGATGGAAACATAAGGAAGAGGGAGGAAAAGAGCACCTGAACCAGGCATTCTCAGCTCCTGCAGGGACTTTTTAAATTTTTTATCTTTTTTGAGAATTTCCCACAAGTATAAAATGTATTTTGAGCACATCCAACCCAATCCTTCAGTTTCTCCTCTGAAGTGTATATCCTCTTTTCCCTTTTATAACCCACTCAGTACAATTAGAGCTGCCTGTATGCAGATGTAGTGGATGTAGATACTATCCACTGGAGCATGGGCAACCTATGAGATGCTGCACTCCCGACTCAACTTCCATCAACAGTCATCCATTACCAATAACTCTGGATAAGGGTGGAACCTTGAGATCTGCTTTTCCTTCTATGCTGGAATGTTGATGGCTTGATTTTGTGCATGTCTGTGCAGTAAATTATCTGGGAAACTCTTAAAAACAACTAATGCCTGGCATTTGTGGTCTGAGCAATTGTGCCATGTTTGAGAGGGACCGTAGCAGAGGCAGAAGTGAGTGAGACTCCCTGGCTGGCCTCTTGACTCTTGATTCGCAACATCACCTGATGTCAAGCACCTAAAAGCCAGGTAGAACTAACTACTGAGCTTCTAAATCTAGAGAGGACTTTGATGCATCCAGATGATGGAAGAAGAGAGGTCCTCCTGAGAACACACTATTCTCTAGTCTTCACTGTTACTGCTCAGAAGAAGAGCATAAAATTGATGAGAATTGTCTCAGATAAGATTAAACAGATCTACTCATGCATTTAACCTTGCCTTCCAGGAGCTACAGAAAATGAGTCTCCTGGGAATGTGTGCAGGTTGTTCCCATGCCTAAGGAGATCACATGTCACCAGAGCATCATTCTCAACATTGAAAATAGCCTAGAAGGCCAACCATTCTCTTTATGTTCTATGGT
>CABHPH010137532.1:1000-28246 GCA_902168325.1 Peromyscus nudipes
ACTCCCGATGTAACATATGTCTACTCTTTATCCTCTTTACCTGTAAGTGATGATCACATTTCCTATTTATCCATGGAATTAGGCTCAAAGTTTATGATAATCTGTATCAGATCTGACTGTTCATAATTATTAGAACAAGTGAAATTGCAAGTTATTTGCTCACTTTACATACAATACATAATGATAGAACAAGAGCTTGGCGTGATAGTTGACCCTTAATTTGGCAAGATCTACAGTCACCTAGAAAGAACCACCTTAACAGCGGATGACTCCATCTCCTGGGTTGGAGTCCTGCCTGAATAAAAAAGGAGAAAGCAAGCTGCACATACAAAATGATCTGCTAACTCAGCTCCTTCCCAGGACTCCACTCCCATGGTGGACTGTACTCTCAAATTGTGAGCCAAAATAACTCCTTTCTCCCTTTAAAAAGAAAAGAGAGTTGTTGTGACTGAAGCCCCAGAGAATGGGGAGATGATGGGGCAACTACTGAAAGAGAAGAAATGGAAGACGAAGCCTTGAGGAGGGGAAGAAACAAGAGCACTGTTTCAGTCAAGTGAGCAAGGCATGCCTGATACACATCTGTGTAGACAGAGGTGTGCAGGGGGTGGGTGGGTTTAGGAGTCTGGAGACCAAGAGAAAATGGACTTTTGAAAGTCTTAAGCACAGAGACTGTAGTGAATCATACAGTGAGGAAATAGTGAACAGAAAGGAGATCCAGAGCTAAGTCCTAAAACACAGCGACATTTGGAGGTGAGACATGGGTAGAGGACACTTGAGACAGAGCATCTGGTGAAGTGATTAGAAGTAAACCCAGAGGGGAGGGGAGAGCCTGGGGTGCCGTGGAATGGACTGGGTAGAGCAGGTGGAATGGGGTGGAATGAATGGAATAGAATGGAGCTGAGCAGAATGGAACAGAAGCTCCAAGAAACATCGCCAAAGGGAAGGACTGGTCAACTCCCTGTCACGCTGGAAGAGGAGGGCAGGCAGGCTATGGAACACAGTATGGACAGTCCTTGATGACGTTGGTGTGGACACCAATGCCTGACTAAAGAGGACTCTGGTGAGAAAGAAAGGTAGAAAAACAGAATAGAGAACATGGTGTCCTCTTTCTGGGAGGAAAGTGAAGAAATCAGGCAGTAGCTACATAGGCACGATGGAGGAAGAGTCCATATGCCCCCAGGGACAGTGTAGCAGGGGGCAAACTTGTTGGGGGAAAAGCGCTCATTGTAAATGTTCTCATTTTATTGTAATTTCTGTCTGTGCACATTTGTTTATACCCTCTTCACTTGGGGATTCTGGCTTACAAAGTCTTTATTTCTATGGTATTAACATAAAGTTACACTTTCTAATAAAAAGAATCGCTAATCTTCCAATTGTGAGGAAATGCCCAAAGGGCTGGCTTAATTGGGTGTATGAGATTCTTAAACATGCAAATCCTCACAGCCTTGAAATTACTCATCCTAATGCTCTCTGCTTACCACAGATAAAAAATGGTCACTCCCATTTATGACCCTAGCTTCTCACAAGCTGAATTGCTCATGATTCCCCAAGGACACATTGTTACAGATCGCTGCATCTTGGACTCTCACACCAAATCCTATCTGCTTTGATTTTCCACTATGTCTACCCAAAGGACACCCTCCCCACACATTCTCTTGGAATTCTCCCGAGTCTGAACTAGCCTCTGTAGATTTCTTGTTTTCTTTTTATAAAGATAACGTGGAATCCCTAAGAATGTTATGATCCAAAGTTACAATTAAGCTGACTCTATGAAGCTAAGATCTGTTTGAAGAAAAAAAGATTTTAAAACATTGTATAAAGGGGCTGGAAAGATGGCTCAGCAAGGAGTGTTTGCCTTATAATCATGGGGACTAGAATTTGGTTTCCAGAAGCCACATCAGTGCTAGATAAGTGTGGTGGTCCATTCTGTAATTCCATCACTCAGAAGATGAAGATAGGGAACCCCCAGAGCAAGATGGCTAGCAAGACTAGCCATTATCATTGAGGTCTAGTTGAGAGACCCACCTCATCAATGAACAAAATTGACTTTAGCCTTGGCACCCACACATACATGCATCTTTACCACACACAGAGACATATTCAAAAAGCAAAATAAAATAATATGCATGTTTGAAGAAAATACTGAAGGAAAATAAAATTAGAAATCAAAATTCAAACGGAGATCCCGTCTTTAGAAAAAAATACTGTTACTATTTAGTGCCGTGTCTTCCAGATTCTCTGTAATTCCATATAGAAGAGACCTGTCCTAGGACAGTGGAATTATTTCTCGGGATGGTTAATCTTAATTGTCATCTTTAATGGATTGAGAAATAGCCAGGAGATTAGTAAAACAGTTCTGGGGGCATCTGTCATGCTGCTTCCAGAGACAATTCCATGAAGAAAGCTCTGACCTAATCATCCCTTGATGAGTCTTAATATGATATCATTACAGGGATGTGGTGACAGGTGGGGCTCGGCAGAGGAAGTAGGTCATAGGATGGGTGTGTCCTTAGGGACTGTGTCTTGCCCTGGTTCCTTCCTGTATTTCCTCTATGATCTCTGTGTGCTGTGAGAGAGGCTGCTTTCCCACTGTCCCCTCTACCATGATGGGCTGACCCTCTGCAGCTGGGAGTGAAATAAATCTATCCTCCCTTAGGTTGCTTTTGGGGTCATAGTGACAAGAAGGGTGACCAATGCATTCCTAGACAGAATTCTTTTTTATTCTCAGTCCATACCACCAACACAGGCACTGAAGAGGACTCACGTGTGTCTGAGAGTCAATGAGGAAGAGCATATACAACTGCATGTCTCTGCCTCAGTAAAAAACAATGCGGACCCCAGACATCACATGCAGATGAAGAGAGGCGGGAAGGTCTGAGCTCACCTGTCCTACAGGAAGTCAGAGAGAGGTCATCCTCTTTGCTGCCACAGCAGATCCAGATAGAAGTGGAACCCCAGGTCAACGTGGAAAACATCGCTTAAACAAAGATCACTGAGATGATTGGTAAACAAGAGAAATTCCAAAGTCAGAGTCCTATTTCACAAAGTATGAAACCATACGAGAACGATAGGCCCATAGAGATAACCAGTCCTGGGCTGAGACCAAAATAACAAAAAAACAGATCTAAAAGGAAGGACCCAATTGATTGGCAGCACAAAATGAAAAAGACTCCCATAAAATGAAAAGCAAATGGGAAAATAATTTTGAAGCATTGAATCAATAGCTTTAATATATAGAGGTCTTGGGGATCAATAAGATAAAGGCACTAATTGAAACGAGGCAGGGGAAATGAAAAAGGTAATTCATAAAGGAAAAAAATACAAATTGACAATACATATTGGATTTTACAGGATGGTATGTATTACAGGACTCAGAGTGATTGGGATTTAAGAAAGACAGATTATAAAAAGATTGCCTTTTCTTGTCTTCAAGGCTGGAAAAAGTCTTGAGAGAATATTAACCATACTGATGACAAGGCTTTAAAAAAGATAGTTGGTTCTCGCTGATGGCAGAACTGTCTATGGAAATGGCTTTTTTATAAGTCCACTTGGCGATAGATGTCAAAGCCCTTATAACATGCATGAGAGTTTCTTCTCCATCCATTGCCCAAGGGAGCAATGAGGCTAAGCAAAGATGTGAGCTGCAGTCATTTCTCTTGATGAGTTATTGTTCTTTCCTTTGTGATTCTCATCCCCAACCCCCCCCCCACTACAAGTGCTGTGAACTTTGACCTTTCCATTTGTGATTAAGAAATAAATGAGGACTTCCAGGTACAGCTGGCAGATTGAACATTAACATTTACTTCCATTTTCCCGAAACCAAGAGTAGCAGTAAAATGATTTTTAAGGCCTATGACCACCGTGTCAAGAGAGTGGGAAAAAGACATTTTGATGACTAGAAAGCAAAGAGCCACTGGCTTTGCAAATGACAGCCAACAACAGGGAAAGCCAACACAACCTGGTCCCATCAGGCTCGGGAGCTGCCTGTGCCGTATTCCTTTAAAAATGGAGAATGATGGGCTGAAAACAGGGTTTGGTTGAAAGGGCTTAAAAAACAAAAGCAATTAGTCCCCATCAGCTTCCCCTCGAGCCCCAAAGGCTAGAAACAGGGAATGTTTTAGCAACAAATGATCCTGAATTAGAAACAGCAGGCCAAAGTGTTCAAAGGGGCAGGATTGTGTGAAGTGTCTACATTGAATATCTAGATGCTCACCTTCCACCCCACTTGACCCTCAGAAGCCAAGAAATCAGGCCCCTTTCTTCCAAGAAGAAAAGTCAAAAATCCTCTTCTTAAAAAAACAGTAAGTTGCTCGGGCCAGGGAAGCAGGTAGGCCGACTGAAAATCTTCACCTGTCCCTCCCCTCGTCTAAATTCAATCCCCCAGTCTCTTCCTTAACTCTGTAGAAGACACCTGCTTTGGTCTCCCTTTCCCCTCTGACCCCATCTTCAGTGGATCAAATCACATAGAACTCCCCTGCCCTTATCCCATTAACCCAGCCTCCAACACCAGTAGGCACTCTCTGGGAACACAGCAGCCTCACAGGCCAGGGAAGCAAGCAGGCTAACTGCAGATTTTCACATCTCCTTCCATTCCTCTAAGTCCAATCCCCCAGTCTCATCTCTAGCTCTGCAGCAGACCACCTGCTGCAGCCCACCTGCTTTCTCTGTTCTCCCATCTCTAAGAGATCATATAGACTTTCTCCTCCAACCGTCCTTCCCCCAATCATCATGTTATCCCTGCCCACAACTGCAGCAGGCATTACCTGGGAACCCACAGACCACTCTGGTCAAGTGAGCAGGTGGACTAACTGCAGATCTTCATCTCTCCCTCCTCTCCTCCATATCCAATTCCCCAGTCTCATTCCCAGCTCTGTAGCAGACTTCCTACTGTGGACTCTCTTTACTCTCTGTCCCTGTTCTCAGGGGACTGAGCAGACACTGATGGAATACCCTTCTTTCCTCCCTCTTGTGGCCCCCAGTCCCCACTCCGGCTCATCCCTATCCCTAAGTGTCAGATCTCAATACCTAGGAACACAATTTACCTAGAACCCCCAGTTATCATACCTATCAGGATCCCAGAATAACTCCCCCAGTCTCCTAAGAACCAAAGAGGGCCACAGACACCCACTTAATAAAGACAAGACCAGATATCAGTACTTGTGTTTCAGGCATAGATGTTAATGATTGTAATGTCTTCTTGATGGATTTTTACTTTGATAAGTATGTAGTGTTCTTCCCTATCTCTTCTGATGAGTTTTGGTTTGAAGTCTATTTTGCCAGGTATTAAAATGGCTATACCAGCTTGCTTCTTAGGTCCAAATTGCTTAGAATATCTTTTTCCATCCTTTTACCCTGAAGTGATGTCTATCCTTGATATTAAGATGTATTTCTTGGATGCAGCAGAGAATGGATTCTGTTTTTACATCTATACTGTTATATCTGTGTCTTTTTTTTTTTTTTTCGTTTTTCGAGACAGGGTTTCTCTGTGTAGCTTTGTGCCTTTCCTGGAACTCATTCTGTAGCCCAGGCTGGCCTCAAACTCACAGAGATCCGCCTGCCTCTGCCTCCCGAGTGCTGGGATTAAAGGCATGCACCACCACCGCCTGGCTATCTGTGTCTTTTTACTGGGGGAATTAAGACCACTGATGTTGAGAGGTATCACTGAGCAGTATTTGTTGAGTCATGTTATTTTGTTGCTGTGGTGTGTGTGTGTGTGTGTGTGTGTGTGTGTGTGTGTGTGTGTGTGTGTGTTTCTCCTCTTTTGATTTGCTGGTCTATGGTTATTTATTCCTTGTGTTTAGGTTGGAGTTTTGTGCTAGTACCTCCTGCAGGGCTGGATTTGTGGATAAATCCTGCTTAAATTTGGTTTTGTCATGGAATGTCTTATTTTCTCCATCTATTGTGACAAATATAGTAGTCTGGGCTGACACCTGTGGTCTCTTAGAGTCTGCAGCACATCTGTCCAGGTCCTTCTGATTTTGAGAGTCTCCATTGAGAAGTTAGGTGATATCCTAATATGTCTGCCTTCATATGCTACTTGGTCTTTTTCCCTTGCAGCTTTGAAATTTCTATTTATTTATTTTTCAGGTAAGAGTGGGAAACTTCAATACCTCACTCTTATGGATAGATAGGTCATCCACACAAAAACTCCAGAGAAATGCTGGAGCTAACTGATATCATAAACCAAATGGACTTAGTAGATATTTACAGAACATTTCATCCAAACAAAAAAGAATATACCTTCTTCTCAGCACCTAATGAACCTTTCTCCAAAATTGACCACATACCTAGACACAGAGCAACATATACAAGAAAACTGAAATACCACCCAGCATCCTATCTGACCACCACAGAGTAAAACTGGATATTAACCACAACAGAAAAAAACAGGAAGTTTACGAACTCTTGGAAATGGAACAACTCACTACTGAATGAAAAGTGAGTCAAGACAGAAATAAGAAAGAAATTAAAGACTTTCTAGAACTGAATGAAAATGAACACATCATACCCAAACTATGGAACACAATGAAGGCTGTTCTAAGAGGCAAGTTCATAGCACTAAGTGCCTATATTTTAAAAAATGGAGAAATCTCACACTAGTAAAAAAAATTAACAGCACACCTGAAAGCTCTAGAACAAAAAGAATAAATCATACCCAAGAAGGAGATGACAAGAAATAATCAAATTCAGGGCTGAAAATCAGTAAAATAGAAACAAACAAAAACAACATGGAGACTCAATAAAATGAAGAGTTGGTTCTCTGACAAAATCAGTAAGACTGACAAACCTTATCCAAATTAACTAAAAGGTAGAGAAAGAATACCAAAATTAACAAAACTATAGATGAAGGGGGGACACAACAGACAGCAAGGAAATCTAGAGAATCATGAGGATATGCTACTAAAATGTGTACTCTACCAAAAATCGAAAAGAAATGGATAATTTCCTTGATATAAACCACTTACGAAAGTTAACTCAAGATCAAGTAAGCAGTTTAAATAGACCTATAGCCCCTAGTACTGGAATAAAAGCAGTCATAAAAGACTCCCAAGCAAAAAGAGCCCAGGGCAAGATGGTTTTAGTGCAGAATTCTACCAGACTTTCAAAGAAGAGTTAATGCCATTACTCCTCAAATTATTCCACAAAATAGAAACAGGAGGAGCATTGCCTAATTCATTTTATCAGGCCACAGTTATCCTGATACCCAAGCCACATAAAGACCCAACAAAGAAAGAGAATTAGAGACCAATTTCCCTTATGAGCATAGAGGCAAAAATTCTCAATAAAATATTTGTAAACCAAATCTAGGAACACACTAAAAAGATCACCCACCATGATCAAGTAAGCTTCATCCCAGAGATGCAGGTTTGGCTCGATACACAAAAGTCAGTAAATGTAATCCACCAAATAAACAAACTGAAAGACAAAAGTCACATGATCATCTTATTAATGTAGAAAAGGCCTTTGACAAAATCCAACACCACTTCATGATAGAAGTCCTATAGAAATCAGGAATACAAGGGACATACCTAGATATAAAAAAGATAGTTTACAGCAAGTCTATATCCAACATCAACTTAAATGGAGAGAAACTCAAAGCAATTCCACTAAAATCAAGAACTAGACAAGGTTGCCCATTCTCTCCATACCTATTTAATATAGTACTTGAAGTTTTAGCTATAATAATAAGACAAGTGAAGGAGATTGAGGGGATACAAGTTGGAAAGGAAGATCTTTATATGCAGATGATATGATAGTATACATAAGTTGCCCTAAAAATTCCACCATGTGACTCCTAAACCTGATAAACACTTTCAGCAAAGTAGCTGGAATATAAAATTAACTCATAAAAATAAGTAGCCCTCTTATATACAATTGACAGATGGACTGATAAAAGAAATCAGGAAAACAACATCTTTCATAATAGCATCAAATAATATCAAATATGTTGGAGTGACTCTAAACAAGCACGTGAAAGACTTTTATGATAAAAAAACTTTTAGATATTGGAGAAAGAAATTGAAGAAAATATCAGAAAATGGAAATATCTCCCATGCTCAAGGATCAGTAGGATTGATTTAGTAAAAATGGCCATCCTACCAAAATCAATCTACAGATTCTCTGCAATCCCCATCAAAATTCCAAAACAATTCTTTATAGATCTTTAAATGACAATTTTCAACTTCATATGGAAACAAACAAACAAAATCCCAGGAAAGCTAAAAAAAAAAATCCTGAATAATAAAAGAACTGCTAGAGGTAGCACCTTGCTGAATTTCAAGTTATACTACAGAACTATAGTAATAAAAACAGCATGGTATTGGCACAAAAACAGAGAAGTTGATCAGTGGAATCAAATTTAAGACCTAGATATAAATCCACACACTTATGAACACCTCATTTTTTATAAAGAATCCAGAAATATGCACTGAAAAATAGAGACAGCATCTTCAACCAAAGGTGCTGGTCAAACTGAATGACTGCATGTAGAAGAATCCAAATAGATGCACAGTTATCACTTTGAAGAAAACTCAACTCCAAATGGATCAAAGACCTCAATATAAGACCAGATACACAGACGCTGACAGAATAGAAAGTAGGGAACAGCCCTGAACTCATTGGCACAGGAAAAGACTTTGTGGACAGAATACTGTCAGCACAGGCACTAAGATCAACAATAAATGTGACCTCACGAAACTGAAAAGCTTCTGCACAGCAAAGGACACTGTCATTTGGACAAAGAGGAGGAAGCCTATAGAATGGGTAAAGATTTTTACCAACTACACATCTGATCGAGGGCTAATATTCAAAACATATAAAGAACTCAAAAACTAGATATCAAGAAAACAAATAGCCCATTTAAAAACAGACCTAAACAGAATTCTCCAAAGAGGAAAGTCAAATGGCTAAAAATACTTAAAGACATACATGTTCAACATCCTTAGTCATCAGGGAAATGCAAATCAAAATAAATTTGAGATTTCATATTACACCCATTAGAAAGGCTAAGATCAATAAAACAAGTTACAACTCATGCTGGCTGGCCAGGATGTGAAGAAAGAGGAGTAACACTCATCCATCACTGGTAGAAGTACAAACTTGTACAACCACTATGGAAATCAGTGTGGCATTTCCGCAGGAAGATGGGAATCCATCTACCTCAAGATCTGGCTGCTCCACTTTTGGGCATATACCCAAAGAACTCTTCTTTCTACCACAGAGACACTTGCTCAACCATGCTCATTGCTGCTCTATTCACAATAGCCAGAATTTGAAAACCACTTAGATTACCCTCAACAGAAAAATGGATAAAATAAATGTGATACATTTACACAATGGAGTATTTACTCTGCTGTTAAAAAAAATGAAATAACACAATTTGTAGGTAAATGGATGGACTAGAAAAAAAATCACTTGAGTGAGGTAACCCAGTCCAAGAAAGACAAATATGGTATGTATTTGCTTACATGTGAATATTAACTGTTTAGTCAATAATAACCAAGCTACAATCCATAGAACCACAAAGATTAGGTATAGAGTACAAGTAGCCCTCTTATATACCTTGGAACACTCAGCCCTAAGTAGGATGTCTTCATCAAATCGCTTCTCTCCTGGCTCAGGGAATCCCATGGAAGAGGAGGTGGAAAGAGTGTAACAGCCAGAGGGGATGGAGGACACCAAGAAAACAAGGCCCTCTAAATCAACATGATCAACATACATATAAACACAGAAACTGAGGCAGCATGCACTGGGCCTGAAAAGGTCTGCACCAGATGAGCCGTAGAGCTGAAAGAAGTGGACACACCTCCCATCCCTAACCCAGAAGCAATCTCCAGTTGACAGCCACTTGCAAAAGAAAATTTAGTTTCCCCCAAGGGAGTCTCACTGGGGAAATAAACTACTCTTAAGGGTAGGCTGCATGCTCTGCAATAGACGGACAAGAAATCAACAGCATCTTCAAACGTTCTTTGTTTCATAACATTGTCAGGGATTTTTTTAATTTTATTTTATTTATATATTTTTTCTTCTTTCTCTCTTTTTTTAAAGATTTATTATTTATTTTATGTACGTGGATCTTTTGTCTACATGTGTGTCTGCACATCAGAAGAAGGCATCATATTCCACGGGGCTAGCTAAAAATGGTTGTAAGTTGCCATGTGGGTGCTGGGAATTGAACTCAGGACCTCTGGAAAAGCAGCTAGTGCTCTTAACCACTGAGCCATCTCTCCAGGCCCCTCTTCTCTCCTTTTACCATATAGGTCCTTTGCATATATATTATAGCTTCCAGTTTAGTGTTTTTAGGGGATTCCTGAGTGTGTGAGCAAGTTAGTTTCAGGTGCTAGTGCCTTGTCTTGGACTCATTTGTTTGTTTGTTTGTTTTGTCCTATTCGGGTGTGTGAGTTTTTGTTTTATTATATTTTATTACTTTCCCATAGAAGCCTGTTTATTCTCTAATGAGAAGCAGGAATGGGGCAGATAGGGTTGGGAGGGGAGATGGGGAAGGAAGCAGGAGGAGTAGAGGGGAGCCATAATCACCATATAGTCCTTGGATAAAACATCTATTTTCAATAAAAGGAAAGAGAGAAAGAGGGAAAATGTCCAGGAAGTGTAAGAAAAAATAATCACCAGAATGTTTCTTAATACAACATCTGTGCCTAACCACTTTGTAGTTCTTTCCACAGGCAGTCAGGTCTGTATCCACCCACTGTCCACCAGACAGTGAGGGCTTCAGACAAATTCATGGTGTACGTAACTTAAACTATGACTTGAGTGGCAAGAATCCCCAGGTCACTGCAGAACACACTTACCATATTTCATTGATTCTAAGATGCAAATACTTTACACCTCTGAAATCCAGATGCCCCTTCCACATGGACAGCATTGCACAATCACCATCTGCAAGGAGACAGCCACAGCACAAATATACAGAACGATTACACTGATGCCTTGTAAGAGCAAGAAAGTACTTACGGCAAAGGGTCTTGGTCAACAAAACAAGAAAAATGCCCTAGACCAAAAGACGTGACTTTAGATTAAAAGCATCTTGGTGCTAGAGAGATGGTTCAGAGAGGGGAGTGCTTGCCAGGCACTTTTTAACCTAGAATTCTATACTCAACCAAACTACCAGTTAAGTAAGCGGACAGACTGAAGACCTTTTCAGACTCACGTGAGGACCCAAACTCAGTGCACAAATGCACCCCAAATTTTTTAAAATCTCACCAAGTCCCAAGAAGAGAAACCAAGATAGACAGACCTACAAGGAGCACATCATTGTGCTGTCTCGGATCACAAGGGACTGAGAGAAGAAAGAATCTATAAACCTCAGAAGAGACAGAGGAAATAAGCATGGGTTTCATTCAACAGGCCAGATTGTGATGGACTAAAACCTCTAAATTTCTTCAGTACGTTTTTTTTTAACCTACAATTCTATACTCAACTACCAGTTAAGTAAGAGGACAGACTGAAGACCTTTTCAGACTCACAGGGGGAGAGGAAGGTTGGTGGGTGAAGAAAGAAACCAAGGCTGCTGTTCATTAATCCAAAAAAAGGGTAACCACTGATGTTTACAGCAGAGCCAAAAGAGATTGCCTTTAAAAAATAAAGCAAAACCAGACATATTTGAGTTGGAGAAGCGCAGTGGTAGTGTGTTTGCTGAGCATTCGCAAGGCCCTAGGTTCAATCCCCATGATGGAAGAACATACTGACAGATATGCAAAACTGGAAGAGTTGGTACTGAATTAGCGAGAATTATGCAGCAAACTAAGCAAATGAAATAAGAAGCTGATGATTAATTCTATGGGGGAGAAAAAGGCATAAGAAGGGAAAATTAATCACATGGACTACACCACTCAGAATGCAGAGTTATGATAAACTCTGAATGACAAGGCAAGGAAAATTAGAATTTATCTATATTGGGGGAACACAGAAGATAACTATGTGTGTAAAAGAGAATAAATCCTTAATTGCAGGAAACATTGTTGAGTTTCTTTCTCCAATCAAGATATCTGTTAAACATACTGTATTGTATACATTCACATATGTTAAAAATACAGCAGTGAAGCCGGGCGGTGGTGGCGCACGCCTTTAATCCCAGCACTCGGGAGGCAGAAGCATGCGGATCTCTGTGAGTTCGAGGCCAGCCTGGGCTACCAAGTGAGTTCCAGGAAAGGTGCAAAGCTACACAGAGAAACCCTGTCTCAAAAAACCAGAAAAAAAAATACAGCAGTGACTTTCTGTAGAATCTGTGAAATCAGCACATGCGCGCGCACACACACACACACACACACACACACATACACACACACCATGCACTTCTGGAGAGCAGGGGGACTCCTGGCTGGTGACAGGGCACAAGAGCCCACAGTCAGTAACTCCTGTGAGATGGCAGTTGCCTAAATCTCTCATAATCAGCCATGTGGAATCGTGTTAATATTCTACTTTACACAATGTAACTTTAGTAAAACTTAAAGTCAAATTTTAGGAAAGGAGAAAAGAGTGAGTGTGACCCTGGAGTGCAAATGTGGGTTGACTGACAGGTGTGTCCCCCACCAGCAGAGGGCCTGTGGCTAGTCACTCTCAGGCTTCCATAACCACCACACAGGATTAAAGGCTACTCATGGGGACCACTTTTGGAGGGACTGGAACATCCTAGTCACCTTTGAGTCTCTTCACACTCCTTCCCAGATGAATCTGATCCTTGACTCCACAGAGTTGGGGATTGATGTCCTTGTTATGTGACCTTGAAATAAGCTTGTTTATTGTGTTTAGACCATCAAGGAAATTTTGCAGGTTTGTGGTTTAATTTCTTGCTTTCAAAAATGAATATACTGAAAAAATATCAAAGTTTCAAAATATTCACTTCTGGATAAGTCCCCAACTCCTGTTCTAATCCGTCCAGATAGCCCACCAGCAAGCTGAACAAAACCCCTGAGCCCCCACATCTAATCCCACCAACAAGATAGAATTCAAAGCCCTTTCCGGTTGTAGATCATCAGACACAATGTAGAAATAAACAGTAATTCTGAAAACCATTTGTTTCTCATTTGGATGATTTCTGATAGAATCAGAAGGATTGGGGGAAATGTACAGAGAGAATATGGACATTAATACGGAGTAGGGATGGCAGCAAATATTCAAGGGACTTCCCATTCTAAACTGCCAATAGAGCGTGTTTAATCCATTAATAGGAACTTCCTACACAGATGGAACATCTGGGCCTGTTGCATGTTCCACTCCCAAGTTCTTCTGTCACCCTCTCCTGAGATGGTGGAGACACCAGTGACCTTTACCTGCCAATATGATGCTTGCTGCTCTACCCTAATTTTCTGTAACCTTCAGTAACAGCTCACTAAATGGCTAGTCTCCTAGAACATATCTTATACTACCTTGGTAACAACAGGCTGTCCTGATGACTATTTCTTGACATCCATCCTCTATAACCAGTCACTTTCACCTTTCTCTTTGCTTAAGACAACTGCAATGTCTCCTCACAGCATCCCATTATTGTCGTTGATGCTCTCTGAGCATTCTTCACTCAGGAGCTAGCTAATGCTTAAGAACTATAAGCCAGACAATCAGCCCTCTTAAAATGCTCCCATGGCTGCAATTATGCTAAAGCCAAACTCCTCACCCAGGGCCTACCTAGGAGCATGTGATCTAACACTCTGTAACAGCTGCCCAGCTGTGGTTACCTCACTGGCTACCCTGTCTTCCAGGTGTCAGGTCCCATGTACCATTCCAGGTCCCTGTTGCCTTCCTGGCCACTGGCTCTAACAAACACCCCTTGTCACTCACCATCACTCACATCACCCTGCTCTTTTCTTTCATGACACTACACACTGAAGTTTTTTGCTTACTTGTCAATTTACATGATTGCGACTTCTTCCCTACATGGGTCCAGAAGGTTAGAAACCTTGCCCATCTTGCTCAGTGTTAGCTCAGAGTAAAAACGAAGGCATATTCATTTTAATCAATTAGGTGATATTTAATTGGGAAGGCATATAATAACCCAGGATAGAGAAGACCCTAGAGAAAACAAATACAGGCAATAGCAGGAACTGGCAATGTTTTCTGATAGTTTCTCAGACAAATGTTAGAGCTCTTTTCTGTGGTTTGGATGTAGCTTGTCCCCAGAAGCCTGTGTGTTGGATGTCTAGTTCACAGAGTGGTAGAGAGGGAAAGGTGGAGCCTAATGGGTGGGAATTAGGTTATTGAGGGTATAACTTTTGAAAGGGATTAATGTTGGTCTCACTGAATGAGTTTTCCTTGAGGGAGAGAAAGTATGTGTGTGTGTGAGAGAGAGAGACAGAGACAGAGACAGACAGAGAGATAGACAGACAGACAGACAGAAGTTAGCTGGGTGTGATGTTATGCACCTGTAATCCCAGATCCCAGCACTTGGAAACTGAGGCCAGAGGGTTACAAGTTCCAGGCCAGTCTGAGCTATGCAACGAGACTGTCTCACAAAGCACAAACAAGAGACTAGTCCCTCTCTAGTTTCTGTCCCTCCATGTCATCTCTCCCTCTTATATATTCTCTTACCGTAATGACACCTGCCCCTGAGCCCTTACCAGAGGCCATGCCAGTGGAGCTGTCTAGTCTCCAAAACTGTGAACTAAGTAAGATTCCTTTCTCTTATAATATGTGTATCCACCAAAAAAAAAGAAAAAAGTCTTGAAAATGTTTTTGAAAATCTGATTGACAAAAGACCTAAAAGAAAAACATTCATTTCTCAGTTACAAATGTAAAAGCAGACATTTAAGGAGAGAGGAGAATCAGTGAGATCATTCATAAAGCATACTGCCTGAGTAGTGCCTGTCTGAAAAAAGAGAAAATACAAGATATAGAATTATTAAAAGATTTCCAGAACGAAAGAAAGCCATATCTCTAAATATTATCAAGCTAGAAAAAAGGGTTAAAATGCATATGTACATATCATTATGAAAGCTTAGAATGTCAAACTTAAAGATTACTTGAAGAGTAAATTGCCTACCATCTTTGTTACTTTTCAATTGCTATAACCAAACATTATGATCAAGGAAATTAATAAAGAAAGTGTTTAATTGGGATTACAGTTTCAGAGAATTGGAATACATGATGGTAGAACAAAGGCATGGTGGTGGGAACAGCTGAGAACTCACATCTTGATCCACACACAGGAAACAGAGAGAGCACACTGGGAATGGTATGAATCCTTGGAAACTTCAAAGCTCTTTCCTCGCATCATCACCACTACCACCCACTCCATGACACACCTCCTCCAAAAAGGCCACACCTCTTAATCCTTCCCAGGTAGTTCTACCAACTATGGCCAAGAATTCAACTATGTGAGCCTATAGGGGCCATTTTCATTCAAACCACTACATTCCACTCCCTGCCCCTCATAGACTCATGGTCATACTATAATGTAAAATGCATTTAATCCAACTTCCAACTCTCAGTCTCAACACTTTAAAAGTCCAAAGTTCAAAGTCTCCTCTGAAACTCAAAGCAGTCTCTGAATTGTAACCCTTGTAAAGTCAAAAATCAAATTATGAAATTCTAATATACAATGGTACAGAATACACATTGCCATTCCAAAAGGGAGGAATAAGGGCACAGTGGGGAAATACTGGACCAAGGAAAGATCAAAACCTAGCACGGCAAACTCCAAATCCTGTAGCCCTATCTGATGACAAGGGCTTAGAAGCCTCTGGTTTTCCAGCTTTGCTACCTGCTGGTTCCCTGTGTGCATCTCTCCTTGGAGGATGTCCCACAGCTCTGGCACCTCTAATATCTTATAGTCTCTAATCCAATTCGGCCTCACCTTCACAACTTCACAAAATGATGTCTCAGGCCTCCAGACAGCGACTTACCTGCACACACCTGGCTTCAGTGGCAATCCTTAACTGTAGAGGAAGATTCCACAATCTCTTTACTCGTGTATCCCTGCATGACTCTAAAACCAGAGAACCACATATACTACATTGATAAGTTTGACTGCCAGCTTAGGGTGGAGCCTGGTACCCTAGAATCACATTTGCAACAGATTTCCTTTGTTGTTACTTTTTAGTTTTGTTTCTACAAGTTGGAAGCCTACCTAGGTAGGATCTTGTCCTGAGGTCATGGCTGCGTGCCGGTAGATCACAACCTCCCTGCGGAGCGCTGGAGCTTGAACCCCAGCCCTGGAAACCCAGCTTATTTCACTTGGCAAGTCCTTCTACCTCATGAATGGCATGGAAAATGGAATGTAAAGACATCAAAACGGAGCCAAGTATGGATGTGAATTCAGTCACTATCTCTGTTGAGGGAATGACATGTATTTCCTGTGTCTGGATCATTGAACAGAAGAACAGGAAAGCAATAAAAAGACAAGACACAGGAAGAAAGCTCTCTTTGGGGGAAGCGACGGCGGCCAGGAGGTGAGATAAGGTAGTCTTGGCTCTTTGCTAGTGCTCTGATATCTTGGGCTTTTAACTTTGTATTTGGCTCTGTGTTTCTTATTTAATAAGACCGTTGAGAATTTTGTCTACAGGTCACCACTCCTTTTATCTCAGTGCAGTTCAAGCCTCATCTTGATCTTATTATATATTTCAGCATAAGCCTTCGCTCCAATATTAAATCCCTGTTGCTCTTTTTCTCTTCAAACTGTACATTTGTACATCTTTTTGCGCTATTTCCTTTTTCATTACAGATCTGCATAAGACTGACTACTAACAACAACAGGACAGAGTCAATATTGGACTATCTTGAAATCTCCACTTTAAAAAAAAATAGCTTATTGCTTTTGAATTTAGCCTCAGGAAAGTTCTTAGGACAAGGGCAAAAGCAGACACATTCTTTACCAAAACATCATAACAATGGTCAATAACCCAGTTGCTAATATTGTTCTCCTCTGAAACCTCTTAAGCTGGGCCTCCACAGGCTCCATTGTTCTCAGCACTACTGTCTTCCAAGCTCCTACTAGGATGGCCCATTAAGCTCCTCTTACATTGTTTAACCACTTTTTTTAGTCCAAAACCCCAAATTCTTCCACATTATCCTTAAAACAGCATATTCAGGCCTATCACAGCAATAGCTCACTCCCTGGCACCAATGTCTGTCTTAGTGATTTTTCTATTGCTGTGACAAACCACCATGACCAAAGAAACTCATAAAAGAAAGTTTAATTGGGCTTACAGTTTCAGAGAGTTAGAATCCATGATGGTGGGAACAAAAAGCATGGCAGCAGGAACAGATGAGAGCTCACATCTTGATCCACAAGTAGAAGACAGAGAGAAAGAGCACACTGAGTCAGCATGGGTCTTTTGAAACCTCAAGTCTTCCAAGACCATTGGCATACCTCCTCCAACAAGGCCACACCTCCTAATCCTTCCCAAACAGTTCTACCAACTAGAAACCAAGTATTCAAACATACACGCCTATGAGGGCAGTTCTCATTCAAATTACCATACCTACAAAGAAACAAGAATCATATTGGTAGCTGAGCAGTGATGGCAAGCGCCTTTGATCCCAGCACTGGGAGGCAGAGGCAGGCAGATCTCTGTAAGTTCAAGGCCAGCCTGGGCTACAGAGTGAGTTCCAAGAAAGGCGCAAAGCTATACAGAAAAATCCTGTCTCAAAAAAACAAAACAAAAAAAAAAAGAATCATATTGGTAAGGAATT
The DNA here is from genome assembly GCA_902168325.1 of Peromyscus nudipes. Lineage (NCBI taxonomy): Eukaryota > Metazoa > Chordata > Mammalia > Rodentia > Cricetidae > Peromyscus > Peromyscus nudipes. Next base: position 18,644 of record CABHPH010137532.1, read on the forward strand.
GTTTTAGGTACTTGGGAATGAACCCAGGACATTTCTACCACCGCGCTACACATCCAGACCCAACACTGAGTTTTCCTACTTTGTACTGAGAATTGAACTTAGAACATGGCAAATGCTAAGCAAGTTCTCTACCACTGAATTTTATCCCCAGCCTAGCAATGAGGCAAACAATGAGGCAACAACTCAAGGCCATAAGACAATGGGATTTTAGCTTTGTTTCAAGGAAATTTTATTTTAAGCATAGAATTTGATGCTTTCCAAAGTTATCAAGAATAAGAATAAAATCTAGACAGTGATGTCTAAATTGGAACTGATCTTATCACATTGATCTTCTCTGCAAGCATTATTCAAGTACATATCTCAGCCAAACAAGAAAGGAGTGGGTGGTAGTGGAACTTCATTGTCCACTTGACTATATTTGGAAGTATCTTAGAAACACACTCTGGGCATGTCTGTGACGGGGTTTACAAAAAGGCTTAAGGGAAGATGGAAGACCCACCCTGGGTGTAGGCAGAAGATGGGCTGAAGTCCTGGACTAAATAGAAAGGAAACAGGCAAAAGCCAGCTGAGCTCCACCCATCATCCCTCTGCTGCCTGACTACAGACACCATGGGACCATCACTTCACAGTCCTGCCACGATGACTTCTCCGTCATAAGGGGTCGCATCCCCTTAAAGCAGGAAGCAAAGTCAGCTTCCTTCTTTAAACTGCTTTTGTCTCATCAATGAGAAAAGTAACTAATACAAAAAAGTCACAGAGGGGGACTGGAGAGATGGCTCAGTGGGTAAGAGCATTTGCCAAGTTCAGATCCCCAGCACCCGTTAAAAAAAAAAGCCAACTATAGCTACACAAGCCTGTAACCTCAGCCCTGGAGTGGAGAAGGAACAGAGATAGGTGGATTTCTGGGGCTTGTTTGCCAACCAGACTAGCATGATGGTTCGCTGAGGTATCTTGTCTCCAGGACTAAGGTAGAGAGAGAAAAGGCAGGGCATCCAGCCCCTCGATAGCCTCCACATGTGAGCACACACACCACATATGTACCAGTGCACCACAAACACGTTCGCTGACCATGCATACAAGGTCACAGATACAGTAGTCTTAATCCGTGAGAGAATGAAAAGTCTCCACCCCACCCCAAGTGGTAGCAGTGCAGCAGGGCCAGGAAACAGTCCAAGTTAGAACCTAGAAAACATACAAAAATTCAACCAGTTCTAAAATAAGTACATTCATAAAGAAAACAGATTCCCCTCAAGAAATAATAGAGTTTAATAGTTGGATAATTTAATATAAGATGGGTATATACCTGTATCATGAATCTTAAAGAGTCTTATTAATAAAACAAACCTGGGGCCAGGTACTAGAGTCAACACTGGAAGATCAGAGAAGCAGAACAAGCCGCAGCTACCTCACCTTGCCAATTCCTCAGCTGATCCTATTTCCTCAGACAGGAAGCTTCTGAGTTCTCATCCAAATGGATCTCAGCTGAACTGCTTCTCGAAAGCCTAAAAGCTTAACCAGGCTTAGTTCCTGGTTTTCAAGCCTTATGTACCTTTCTGCTTTCTGCCATCACTTCCTGGGATTAAAGGCTCACTTCCTGGGATTAAGGGTGTGAGTCACCATGCCTGGCTGTTTCCAGTGTGGCTTTGAACTCACAGAGATCCAGATGGATCTCTGTCTCGGGAATGCTAGGATTAAAGACGTGTGTGCCACCATTTTCTGGCCTCTATATCTAGTAGCTGTTCTGTTCTCTGACCCCAGATAAGTTTATTAGGGTGCACAATATTCTGGGGGACATAATATCACCACATATACCACAATGACAAAAGCAGTTATAGCTGCCCTCCATCCCCAAGGGTCCACCATCCTTGGATTCAACCAGCATGGATAAAACAGGAAAAAAACCTGCATCTGTATAGAACATGTGTGGACAATTTTTTCTTGTCATTGGTCCCCAAGCCAGTGGTTCTCAACCTATGGGTTGCTACCCCTTTTGGGGGTTGAACAACCCTTTTACAGGGGCTGTATATCAGATACTTACATTACAATTCATAACAGTAATAAAATTACAGTTATGAAGCAGCAATGAAATAATTTTATGGCTGGGGGTCGTTACAACATAAGGAATTGTATTAAAAGTTCACAGCAGTAGGAAAGTTGAGAACCACTACCTTAAACAATGCAGTGTACACCTATTCTGTAACATTCATTTTGTGCTAGATATTAAACCTACATAACTTAAAGGGTATGGGAGAATGGACTTAGGCTATACATGGTGTTACAGCAGATTTAAGCACCCATGACTTTTGGCTTTGATTTTTCTGGAACCGATCTCCATAGATACTCAAGGATGATTTAGTTGCTGTATGCTACCCTTCTTCCCCTTTCATAGAAATAGCTCTTCCTGCTGATTTTTGAGAACTGTTTTCTCCATCAAGTTCCCAGGTCTATTAACTTAAGATCCCATTCTTTCTCTGCTTACAGAGTCACATCACACAGTTGTTCACTGAGCACATGTTTACATAATCCTAATATCTAATTCTATAGATGGACTATCAATATTCAGCATCCACCCCCAGACAAAATGTAAGAGAATGGTATACAAGAGAACACGTGTTAGGAAACCAGGCATTGAGGGCTTGATGTGTCGCTCCATTGCCTTCTGTTTAGGAAGCCCTGGATTGATAGACATTGAAGCGTTCCAATATGGAAGGCAGGGGCTAAGAGATCACTAGAGCCAGAACAAGGCAGGAAATCTGGAAGAACTGATATTCTTACTGTATACAGTGAGAAACCAGGGAAAACTCCAGTTCTAGGTGAAAATATGAAAGTCCAAGACTACGCTTTGCTGGGTATGGTGGTGCACATCATTGATCCCAGCATTGGGGGCAGGCAGAATGAGATAGATCTCTGTGAGTTCTAGGCTAGCCCTGTCTACATAGTGAGACTGTATCAAAAAATAATTTTTGTTTAAACTTGTAGTAATAGGCAAGAGAGAAACTAAAGATAAAACATAACAAACAAAAAGGAAAGACAGATTCACCATTGTCACGACAGGAAGACAATAGCCACTGTTTAGAAACTTACAAGTCAAAGAACAAAAGTGAAGTCACATTATTTAGAATTCTGGCAGGAACCAGCAGAGGACTCAAGGTAGACATTTTGAAAGTTACACCTCTATGGAGAAAATCGATCTGAGGTGGCTGAAGGAGAGAAACTGACTTTTCATTTCTGTCTCTCACATCATTCAAGATGTTTTTTGTATGGGTTACTGTAAGAAAGTATTCATGTTTAAAAATTAAGATTTACATTCAAAAAATTCACGTGCAATTTAAAATGGATATGATTAAGGTCTAAACAACTAAGACCTTCTTGGCTGATGTTATCACTGAGAGGATAATCCCGTGAGATCCTTCCAGAGCTAAAAGCCTATGATTCAGTGTCTTGGAATTGGACTTTAGAAGTACATTGTCACTACTTCTGATCTCAACTTTGTAAACAGAGACAGTCTCCATGTGCATGTCTGTCCTCTTTACCTAATTCACACCAAGGAGAGTGTCTACTTGGAAACAACCCCTTGGACAGTATCTTCCCTTAAGCCAGCATTTGAGATTAGTTTTCTTGAAAGATTTATGCTGAAAGGCTAAATAAAGCAGACTGCCAAATGCTCAGACCAGAGCAACCAGTCTCCAAGGCAAGGACAGTGTGCTCTACTGCACCCGTCTGACTTAGGAGGACATCGGGTCTCAGATCAGTAAGTTACCCTCCCAAGAGCTCCCGGCAACTAAATGATAAAGATCAGAGGGACTGGCCTCTTGTAGAACAGATGGCTTCCAACAGCTTTAAAAAAAAAAAAAAACAGAAATCTGAAAAATTAATTATCAGGAAAATTAAAAATCAAAGCCATAATAACATCACCTCAGACTTGTTAGCTATTGTCAAAAAGAAGGAAAGAGAGAGAGAACGAAAACAACAAAAGATAACAAGCATTGGTGGGCAGGAGAGTGGGGAAAAGGGAACCTTCGCACACTGTTAGCAGGAATGTAAATTGGTGCAGTCATTACGGAAAAGTTTGGAAAGAGCCCCAAAATATTAAAAATAGAATTACCATATGATCCAGCAATCTGACTTCTGAATATATTTCCAAAGGCAATGAAAGCAAGATCTCGAAGAAATATTTGCATTCCTATCTGCATTGTAGCGCTATGCATATCACAGTAGCCAAGGGACAGAATCAGCCCAAGTGTCCATCAACAGAACAAATGGATAAAGAAAATGTGGTGCATATATACAATGAAATATCACCTGGCTTTGAAAGAGAAGGAAGCCTTTCTATTGGGGAAACTAGAGGGCATTATGCTAAGTAGACCAAGACAGCCACAGACAGACAGCTGCTACATCAGCTCCCTCACATGAGGAAACTAAACCAGGTAAACTCATGGAAACAAAAAGGAAACTGCTGCTTGCCGGGGGCTGGGGTGGGATGCTGGCAAAGGATATAGGGTTTCCATGATACAGGATGCTTGCACTCTCGTGATCAAATGTGCAGCATGGCTACAACACTGATGGGTGGTGCTTGCAATGCGCTAGATGAATAGATCTTAAGTGTCCTAAAAAAAAAAATAAAAATTTTGAAGAGAACACTGTACAGACTCATTTTATATGCAACTTCTAAGCTTGTATAAAAAAATTAAGCAAGCGCAGCTTTTGAAGAGAAAACTGAAGGTCAATCCCATTCATGAACATAAATCCAAAACTCCTGAACAAAGTCTTGGCAAACTGAATCTGGCAACTTTGCAGAGTAGAACAAGACCATGACCAACCTGAGTCTCTTCCAAGAACGAAAGCTCAGGTCAATAGTAGAATACACGGTAACATATTCTATCTCATTAATGGGAGAAAATCATATTGTTATCTGAACTGATATAGTAGAGCAGTTAATAAAATTCAAACCAGCATTCATGAAGCAAAAAAAAAATGCAAACTGGTGAGAGAAAGGAATGTATGGAACATGTCAAAGAGCACCTCCCAACTCACAAGAGCAAAATAAAAATGGATTCAATTGTGAAATACAAACACAGCTCTTTACAACCAAGTACAATAGCCCAGCACAGTTGTGCACATCTATAATCCTAGCACCCAGAAGGCCAAGGCAAGAGGGTTGCTGGACCCTAGGAATTTGAGGCCAGCAGAGGTAACACAGGGAGTATCTCTCTCAAAATAGTATGTCATTTACAATAGTAACAGAATATGTTGAACAAAAGATATGCAAGGCCTTTGGGGACAAAATTAAACAACATACAACTGTCACGAAAATATTAAATAAAATCCAAATAAAGCTGAGGGCATCCCAGTGGTATAGTACTTACCGAGTATATATAAAGCCCTGTGTTCATTCCCTAGTACCACAATAAAGGACCTAAATACACAGAATGGCGTCATTTTACTGTACATAGAAGGTAGACTGGGTTAAAGATATCAAATTCTATACAAATTGTTCTCCAAATTCAATATAATTCTAATAAAAATCTTAATAAGGTATTTTTCAAGACTTAAAGCAATTCTAGAATGTATATAAAGTCAATGCAAAAGGGCTTAGGCAAATAAAAGTATTCTGCCAGATACATTAGAAGCAATTAGGATTGTGTGTTTAAAAACACACAATGAATGAAAAGCGGATCCTGCCAACTACGGAAAAAACGATGTCTTGCCGAGCGGTGGTGGCACACACCTTTAATCTCAGCACTGGGGAGTCAGAGCCAGGCGGATCTCTGTGAGTTCAAGGCCAGCCTGGTCTAGAGAGCAAGATCCAAGAAAGGCGCAAAGCTACACAGAGAAACCCTGTCTCAAAAACCCCCCCCCAAAAAAAAAGAAAGAAAAGAAAAGAAAGAAAGAAAAAGAAAAGCAGACCTGTGGAACAAAAAAGTATTGCAAAATAAGACACACTCAAATGAACCTGGCACTGTAGAACAGGGAGATATTCGTGCAAAAAAAATTAACATGGATTTTTGTCCCACACATACATAAAAGCCAATTCTAGCTGGTGTAGTTCCAGCTATTGTAGAGACAGAGGCAGAAGGATCACTGAGCCCAGGAATTCAAGACCAGTCTGAGCAAAGCAATGAAATTCCATCTGATATATATAAATCCAACTCTGGTGAGTCAGGAACTAATAATAAAATCAGGACTTTTAAAACATCCTAATGAGCTGAGCTCATGCCTTTAATCAGGAGGCAGAAGCAGGCGGATCTTTGTGAGTTTGAGGCCAGCCTTTTCTACAGAGTGAGGCACAGGTACAAGACAGCCAGGGCTACATAATGAAACCCTGTCCCAGGAGGGAAAAAAAATCCTAATGATTTAGGACAAGATTTATTTTAAAACCAAGCAAGAAAAATACAACCTAACAAAGAAAATATTATTAAAGTTGAGTAATACACAGGCTTTTGCATGACTAGGAGAAAGTAAGAAGATAAGCCTGAACCTGGAAGGCTTGAGAATCCCAGAGAAAGAGAAAAGGAAAGAGAAAGGACAGGGAAAATACAGCGAGCAGGTCTACTGTGAAGAGGAAGCACCAATAGACAAAATACATAAGACACCACCAACTCATTATTAATCATAGAACACAAATTAATATCGTACTAAAATAACCTTTCAAAAGCAAAAACCCAACAAACCCATGCTCTGGCAAGGACACTGAGCCACAGACATTCTCATACATTGCTGCCAGGAGTACATATTGGCCCAAGTACCAGAGAAAGAAATTGGCATTGCTTCATGTGGCAGATATTGGAAACTGGTTACTCAACTTTCATTCCAACCTCCTTCTAGTAGGCCTCCCTAGATTTCAAAGACAGAAAACTCAAAAAGTATTTCCAAGACACCAGTAGCACTCCATTGTAATTAAGGCTTTCCACATCCAGCATTCCCACTGAGATTGGACTGAGTTAAGTGGGAAGCCAGGCAGGGCTGAGGGTATTCATTTCGTGGGCAAGGATTATAATGGTGACTTCCCAATTTGAGAAGGTGGTTTCAGAGCACAGGCTTGGTTCTGGAGCCAGCAGGTCTAACCATGGCTTCTTGATTTAGCTCGAGTGGTTCCCTAATTGTACCTAAAGTCCTGTGGCTTTGGAGCCAGAATTGAATTGGCCACGTTCTGGTTCAAAGCACAGTTTCCTCTTGAAAGAGAAAGTGGTAGCTTCCCTGGTGGCCCTATCCTTTGGTGTGGCTTTGGGAATGATTCCTACAAGTTCTGTCTGGAGTCTATTTCTTCAGCCCTACCAACAATTCTGTAAACGATCAATAGCCTATTAAAAAAAATCACTTTCTGCTTTACTGAATGTCCACTGTTCTTTGTAACTGCATCTTAACCAATACACCTAGCAACGTTGAACTTATACATCATCTATAGTCCAGCAATCACAATCCTAGATATATAGTCTAAAGAAACTCTTCATATATAAGCCAACACTACATACAAGGATATTTACTGAAGCATTGTTTTTAATTTTAAAAATTAAAAAAAAAAAACCCTTGGGCTAGTGAGATGGCTCAGCAGCTAAGAGCTTGCTGCCAAACCTGACAACCAGGGTTCAATTTCAAGGACCCATACGGTGAAATAAACAAACTGACTCCTACATGTGCTCTGACCACACACACTCGGTGTCACATGTGAACATGCACATACACATTCACATTAAACAAATACATCTGATTTTAAGGAATGTTTTAAACTAGCAACAGCCCAGTGTCTATTGAGAGTAGAAAGTTATAATCAAGAGAACACTACACAAATATGAAAATGAATGACCCGTATCTTTGTCTCTCAGCACGACTAGATTACAAAATTAATGTACAATGGAAAACTCACAACAGAATATATACAACATTTGCCTAGCATATTCAAGACCATTGTTTGATCTCTGGTGTCATAGGAGAGAGGGTAGAAAGATGGTAAGAGCCAGAGGACCAGGACATCACTAGGACAGTGTCTTCTAGATACGACAGGGACACTGTAGCCATGAAAACTCAACAATATGGTTACCTAAATAAGACCTTCGTGATGGCAATACCAGTAAACATGCCAATGTGGATGGGAAAATTTCATAAAGCCTCATCCTTGGATGAAGAAACTGTAGACAAGACTGAGAAAGGGATAATCAATTTTCTCTGGGGATGAGCCTCCTGAAAGGTTACTCAACCACAAATGGCCAGCCCTACCTACATACATGTACATACGAGAAACACTAAATGGACTCAGTGGGTCGTGTGTGTGTGTGTGTGTGTGTGTGTGTGTGTGTGTGTATAAAATTGTAGAAGAAGATATCACAAATTTGAGGAAAAAGTGGGAAGGTTATGGGAGGAATTAAAGGATGAGAGATATGAATGTTGCAATACAGTTCTTATGTGCAAAATTCTCAAAAAATAAGAAATAAAATATTTTAAAGGCAACATTTTAAAAAGTGTGTGGGTATAATGTTTTTATTCAATCTTATGTCATTTAACAGGGGTATGTACTGAAAAATATGTCATTAAAAAATCTTATCTGCATACTAAAATAGTATATTATTTGAAGATACATAGATATGTCATAAGACTATAAAAAAAAATCCCAATAGTTGGGAATGATGGCTCACACCTACAATCTTAGCTCTCATGAACTTGAGGCAAGAAAATTATCATGGGTTCCAGACCATCGGGGATATGTGGAGGTACCAGCACAGCCTGGGCTAGAGTGAGATCCTATATGAAACCCCAGAAAGGGAACTGGTGAAATGGCTCGACAGTAAAGGTGCTTGTCTCCAAGACTGACAACCGACAACCCCAGGACCCATACGGTAAGGGAGCCAACTCCAGCTAGCTGTCTTCTGACTGCCACACACTTGCCTCGACACGCACATAAATTAAAAATATGTAAATAAATAATGTGATTTTTTTTAATGTAAAGAGCCAAGCAAAGTAGCACATGCCTTTAATCCCAGCACTCAGAAGGCAGAGGCAGACAGATCTCTGAGTTCAAAGCCAGCCTGGTCTACATGTAATGAATTTCAGGATATCCAGAACTACAAAGTGAGATTGTCTCAAAAAAAGAAATAAAAAGGGGGCTGGAGAGATGGCTCAGAGGTTAAGAGCACTGGCTGTTCTTCCAGAGGTCCTGAGTTCAATTCCCAGCACCCACATGGCAGCTCACAACCATCTGTAATGAGATCTGGCTCCCTCTTCTGGCCTGCAGGGATACATGCAAACAGAACACTGTATACATAATAAATAAATAAATCTTTTTTAAAAAGAAATAAAAAATAAAACAAAGGATGTAAAGAAAGAAAAAGAAATCACAGGTGGTAGCCAACACAGACTTCAGGATAATCACTACATCTTGTGGGGGAAACAAGGGTATGGTAAGAAAGGGGTGTGAAGCTGGGGGTGGTGGTACAGGCCCATAATCCCAGCACTTGAGAGGGTCAGAAGGTGAAGGCCATTCTGGACTACACAAAAAATTAGAAGCTAGCCTGGGCTATATTAAACTCTGTCTCAAAAGCAAGCAAACAAAACACATACATGCATGCACATGTGCAAGCATATGAGCACACAGAGAGAAGGGAGGGAGGG
>CABHPH010137532.1:28346-38837 GCA_902168325.1 Peromyscus nudipes
GGGGAGGGAGAGAGAAGATTTTCAGGGTGCTGGCAATATGTCAGTCCAAGGTGGGGACCCGGGATACTACTACAGGCTGTTATACTGTTGCAGACTCTTCCATCTACTGTACATAATTGGCTTCATTATCTAAATGTTAGAGAAAAAGGATTAAGAAGGCAAGAAAAAAAGGCAGGTGTTAGCACATCCAACATATATATATTTATATACATATATAATCCTGTCATAAAGTTACACCAGCACAAACAAGAAACAACAGAAGTGAAAGGTTATTGTTGGGCACTATTTAAAATGACAAAAACTTAGAAATAATACCAACAGCTGAAAGTTGGGAACAACAACACATTCAGCAAATTGAAGCAGGATTCACCTGTGAAGTATATGAAAGAATTCTATGTACGGGTATGATGGCTCCAGTACGTGTTATGTAAAATATATATATGCATGCCCTGGGGGTACACCTCAGTGATAGAGCACGTGTTTAACATGCATTAAAAACCTGGGTTTAATCCCTAGCATAAAGGGTGGAGCATATAAACTCGTGGTGAACAATGAGAAAAGCCTTTTGTATTAAAAGAGATAAAATATAGAATGTTACTGACATACCTAATATAGATAGTACTTATAGGCATATATGAATGACATTTATTTGCAAAATGGAAGCATTAAAGGAAGAAATAAGGACTAGGAGATGGCTCAGTAAATAAAGAGCTTGCTGAGCAAATGAAAAGATCAGAGTTGGAATCCCAGCAGCCACATAAACACCAGGTGGTTGTGGCATCCTGCCTTCAATTCCAGCACTCCAAAGGCAGAGAAAGAGGATTCCTTGAGCAAGATATTGTCAAGCTCTTGGTTTAGTTTAAAAAGCCTGCTTCAAGGAATAAGGTAGAAAATGATGAAAAACAGATTCCCAACACAGCCTCAAGCCTTCCAGTCACAGGCACACACATACACCCATATACATGTGAACATGTGCATACATGCACCACAGACACATGAAAAGAAAAAGGAAACCAACAAACTAATAAAAGAGGCTAGAGAGATGGCTCACAGGTAAGAGCACCTGCTATTCTTCCAGAGGACCCATTTCAGTTCCCAGTACCTATATCAGGTAGCATGTAACTCCAACTCCACATGATCTGAGGCCTTGTTTAGGTACATACATAGGTATGGCATACACTCGCACAGACACACACACACATTCACATAAATAAGAATAAATCTTTAATAAAAAAGAAGTAAAAATAATTACTTATAGAAGAGGGACAAAATTGAGAGAAAGGAACTGAGCACAAACTCCTCTAATTATATAGTTTTAACTTTTGAATTGTGCAATTATTTTTACATATCCACATCATAGCCTAATCCTAAAGTAAAAGAATAAAGCAAGCCCTAGAGTTGAAAACAAGCTAAAATAAACTAGTAATTTTGGAAACAGCCCCACAGAAGAAAGAAGTCTTCGCCAAATTTTGTGGCCAACACTTTGGCAGCCCATATTTGGGGGCATCTCCCACAGAGAACTCTTAGATTTCATTTAACTATTCTATTGCCAGAGAAAATACTTGGATGCTGTTTTGAAACTATGACTATCGTAGGATGATCTAATTCAGCACAGAACAGCTATTATAAACTAAAATAACGATATAGAAAGAAAAGATGTGCAGGAACATAATCAAAGAGGTTGAATTTTTAAAATCAATATTAAATTTGAAAATTGAGAAAAACCAATGCAATGCTCTATTGGTAAATTTGAAAATATTAGGATAAATGTGTAATCTTTTGGGGGTGGAGAGAAAAGGCACTGTTCTTGGGCTGGAATGGGACTACAGTACTATGCTACTGATCTGAATTGGCTCCCCAGAACCCATGTGTGGTGGTTTGAAAAAAAAATAGTTCCCAAAGGGAATGGCAGTTTTATAAAGTGTGCCCTTGTTGGAGTAGGTGTGGTCTTGTTGAAGGAAGTGTATCACTGTGGAGGTGGGCTTTGAGGTCTCATATATGCTCAAGCCATGTCCAGCGAGACAATTCACTTCCTTTTGCCTCTGGATCAAGATGTAGGACTCTCAGCTTCTTCTCCAGCACCATGTCTGCCTGCACGCCACCATGTCCCACCACAACGATAATGGACCTCTGAATTGTAAGCCACTCAATTAAATGTTTTCCTTTATAAGAGTTGTCGTGGTCACCGGGCGGTGGTGGCTCACGCCTTTAATCCCAATACTTGGGAGGCAGAGGCAGGCGGATCTCTGTGAGTTCAAGGCCAGCCTGGGCTACAGAATGAGTTCCAGGAAAGGCGCAAAGCTACACAGAGAAACCCTTTCGGAAAACCGAACAAAAAAAAAAAACAAGAGTTGTCATGGTCATGGAGTCTCTTTACAGCAATAGAAACCCAAATTAAAACACCATGTCTAAAAAAAAAAGCCTGCTGTGATGATGTGCATTTGTAATCCCAGTGCTGGGGAGGCAGAGACAGGTGGATCCCTTGTACTCTCTAGCTAGCCAGTCTAGCTCATTAGATGAGCTCCAGGCTCCAGGTCATAAGAGAATCTGCCTCAAAAAAAAAAAAAGATGTGGACAGCACGTGAGAAGGGGCACATGAGGCCTCCTCAAGCAAACACACACACACACACACACACACACACACACACACACACACACACACGCGCGCGCGCGCGCGCGCCACATAGACAAATGAATGGACAAATGAAAAATTGAATGAATGAATGAAAAATAAATTTCCTCACTCTGCCACTGAAAGAGCTTAAGTTTAGCCTCAGCAATCATGACCACCCACAAAATCCAGGTTTGGGTAGCTAACTACTATGCTTCCACTGAAAAGAATCAGAACTCCTTGAAGAACGGCTAACCCAGGGTCAAGGAACACAGACAAAGAATCTGAAATACCTTGTGGCAGAAACTAAGAAGATGTTTTAAAAGGGCCGGGGTGGGAGGGGGTGGGGAGAGGGTGGTTAAGGACATGTCAGAAGGCCCAGTGGCTAGCTTGAGATGTATCCACTAGATACATTCAAGACAATTTTAGATTAAAAAGTATAAAAAGAGCCAGGCAGTGGTGGTGCCCATCTTTAATCACAGCACTCGGGAGGCAGAGGCAGGTGGATCTCTGTGAGTTCGGGGCCAGCCTGATCTACAGACCAAGTTCCAGGACAGGCTCCATAGCTACACAAAGAAACCTTGTCTAAAAAACCCCCCCCCCCCCCCCCGCTAAAAACAGGTATGAAAAGAGCTAGTGAGGTGGCTCAGTGGGTAAAGATGCTCACCATGAGCTGAAGACCTAAATTGAATGCCCAGGTCCCACAGGATAGACTCCCACAAGCTGTCCCCCTGCATCATGGCATATGCACACTTGCATTTATATAACATACAAAAGTAGTTAATAAAACATTTTTGATGTAATGACTGTAATGGAGCATATTTTTTACCCAGGAGGCCACAATGACTCACTGAAAGAAACCTGACTTCCTCAACTTCTGAATCTGAAAACTGCAATTGAGAGGAAGGAGAGAGCCTGGGGTATTGCTCAGTGATAGAGTGCTGTGGGGTTCATCTTGGTTAGGCATGTCTCTGGGGCAGTCTTTGATTGCTAATTGATGTTTGAGGGTTCAGCCCACTGTGGCCAGTGCCATCCTTAGTAGTCTTGGGCTGTATAAGAAAGCTAGGTGGACAGAAGCCACAGTGAGAACAAGCCAAGAAGTACTATTCCCTCTGTGGTGTCTGCTTCGGGCCCCTGCTTCGCATTCCTGCCCTAACGTCCCTTAGTGATGGATTATGACCTAAGAGTTATGATGAAATAAACCCTTCGCTCCCCAAGTCAGTTCTGGCCATCATTTTATCAAGCAACAGAAAGCAGACTAATGCAAGCGCTTAGCTAGCATGCATAAGGTCCTGGGTGAAATCTCAAGATCCAAAAGAGAGAGGTGGGCGGGGGAAGAAGCAAACACTTGCCCTGTAGTTACAAGAAAGTACTGGCTGGTAATGCAGAAAAATGGTAAAATTGCAAAATCACCTCTTTTTGTTTTCTCATGAAATAGTGATCCAAGCAAACATAATCAACAGGTGCTGAAAGCCTTAAATCAGATAGATGATAGGGCCAGAGTGGGAGAGTTGGAAGGGTGCTTGATCTCAAGCACAAAGATAGAGATGAGGAGAAGCTCTGTCACAAAGCACTGACTGTACTCACTAATGTGGTGTATACTTCAAATTGAACAAGAGGGGAGCTTTATGTTGGCGGACATAGATGTGCTTGCTTTTATCAGTCCATAATGTGCCCAAGTGTGAAAACACCACACTATGCCCCTCGAGTACAATAGAATTATTGTCAATTAAAAACAAAATTTGGGAAAATAGCATTTAAAAAAAAATGTCGCTGGTAAACTAGATGTTCACAGTTGGCTTGGGATCAATCCACAGATGACTCTCCAGTCCCAAAGGGAAACGTGGCTTCTACGTGGAGAGGCCTGGCTGTTGCCACCTTAAACAGGTGACTACACATGGCTTTAGCACAGCAGGTGCCAGGCAGCATGTGCCTCCCTTGTGGCAGTAGATGAAAGACACTGTTACCCATCGATGCCCTTCTCAGACTCAGTGACTTTCCACCTAGGCAAGTCTTTGTTCTTTATGAGTCCCTGATATAAGAGACACAGAGGAGCAAGCCAACCAAGCTATCCAGATAGATCCAGAATGAGGAGCATTCATAGGAATCAGGGCAACAGTCTACTCAGGAAGAAGGGATGTGGGGAATGGTTGTCTACACGAAGGGGATGCTCTTGACTGGATCGGGTTTTAAACAAGAGAAACAAGATGTTTGCAGGATGACTGAGGAGCCTTAGATTAGACCATTAGAGTTGAGGCAGGCAAGACGCTGCAATCACGTCACTTGAGGGTGTGGTAAAGCACTTAGGGATGAAACTATATGTTTTGGCTTGTGATTTTGTTTTGTCTTAAGGACAGGGTCTCACTATATAACCCAGGCTGGCTCCAAACTCACAAGTCTACTGCCTAAACATCCCAAGCACTGAGATTACAGGTATATATTACCATGTCTGGCTCTAGAGAAGCTTCTAGAAGATGAAGTGTAACTTTAAATGCTTTCCAAATCTCTATGTATATATATTTTTGACCTTCTGCATCCTCAGATTTACATCTGTAGATTCAAGTGGCCATGAATCAAAAAACGGTTTTTAAGGCACCTATACTGAACATTCACACACCATCTCTTGCTATTATTCTCTGCACAATGTAGCCTAACAGTGATTCACACTGCATTTGAAGTGTGTTTGATATCATTAGTACTCCAGAGAATATTTAAAGTACACAGGAGGCTGTGTCTAGATTGTGTATGAGTATTCTACCATGTTACACAAGGAATTTGAGCAGCAGTAGATTACTGCCATCTCAGAGTGCCCTGTAGACAAACTCTCAGATTCCAAAAAACAATTGAATACATACATTTACATAGGAAGTAAATATGGCAAAATATTAAGAGTGTTAAATTTATATGGGTTCTTTGTGTTCTCCTTTCTGCTTCTCTGTATTAAGTATTTCATAATACAAAGGCAAATTTAAAGTGAAGTATAAAATACAAAAGGAAAAAGTGGGGCTGGAAAGATGGGTTGGTAGGTAAGAAAGAGCACTTGCTCTGCAAGCAGACTTTGAATCCCTAGCACCTATGAAAACAGTAGGGCATTACCACGTTTGCCTGTATCCCCGGTACCGTGGATGGTGGAGACAGGAGGATTACTGGGAATTGATTGCTGCCAGACTAGCTCCAAGTTCAGTGAGAGACTCTGTCTCAAAGGGCTAAGGCAGAGAATGAGAAAACTGAACAACTAATGTCTTCTGCTAGACTGCCCAAGTGCACGCACACACACACACACACACACACACACACACACACTCACTCACTAAAAAAGAATACAAAAAAAACATACTAAGTAATGCAACCAGGTTGCTTACTTCCGCAAATATTTGTTCATATATAAATATACACAGTGTATAATGAGCCAGGAAGATGTTCAATGGATAAACTGCTTGCTTTACAAGCTTGAGGACACAAGTCCAGATCTCCAGAACCCATATAAAGCCAGATGTGATAATACATATCTGTAATCCCAGCACTTCTACAGTGAGATGGGGGGCAAAGAGAGGAGAATCCCTGGAAGCTCTTGAGTGGGCTAGCCTGATGTACTCAGTGGCAGACAACAAGAGACCCTGCATCAAGATGGAGAGTAAGGACCAATGCTGGAGGTCATCTGCTGACATCCACACTGCCCATATTCACACACAAACACAAACCAGGTGCAAAGAAAGGAAGGAAATTAAAACAGTGTATCCTAGAAAAAGAACTGATTATATACTCTGAGTAAGGACAGGTTCCAGTATTAAAGAATGTCGTTGGCTACTAAACAGAACAATTTCACTATCCTGTTTCAGAAACAATCTCCCTTGGAATTCCATTGTCTAAGGCCAAACTAGGTTATTTGCAACGGGTGACCAGAGTCAGGTCTCCCTGGAAATGGGCCTTCTCTCACCAGCAAGCATAGGCCCAAAGAGAAGGCAGCTTTGAAGACTCCTGTTTACAGATTCAGAAGTAAATCCACCCCAGGAATTTCACAAGGGCAGCTTCAAACACGTAAGGGTTCAAAAGACTGGAGAATGACCTCTCCAAGGCAAATATCCACCAAAGTGATAGTAATCATAATTTAAGCTTATCTTTGAGGGACTACTTTCAGAAATAAGATAATCAGTGTTTCTGGGTGTAGTCAATCTTTGTTGGATAATTGGATTCCTTAAAAAATGATTTTTTTTCTTTATAAAGCAAGAATAAGAAAAACTAGTCAAAGGTTTTGTGGAGTCTTGGAAAGAAGGAGGTCAGCCTGTCCTCAGCACACTGGCTCCCAGGAACCAGTGCTCCATCCATCCCAAGCACACACACCCCTGGGAAAGGTAATCCTGAATTCCAGAGTCACTGGCTTCTCCTTCCTATCCAGGAACTACAGTTCAGAACATTCACCCACTAACCACTCCATCTGTCCTGAAGCTCTTCCCTCCCTGGACACGTGGGCTTCCTCTCTGCAGGCACATCTCCTGCTTCCTTTTCTTTCTTCCTGTGACATGGGAATTTCACAAACCTCACTCTCCTCTCTTCCTAAAATAGTTCAACCCCCTCCACTGCTGCAACTCTCTCCTTTCTACATATGACTCGTGTTACTAACATCAGCCTCGTGTTAGCATCATTCTTGAATCACACACCTAAATGTCAACTACCTGCTGCAAACAGGCACCTCATTGGCCCACAGGTGTTTTAAATCCCATCTGCTCAGAATAGAAAGCAAGACAACTCTCTAGAAACTTCTATACCTCCAGTTCCTCTGTCTCTTCCTATGTGTCATCCTCAGAGAACACTGTACATCTTACCCTGAGTGTCACCAGCCTCTCAACACCCTTCATTTTACTGATCCTGAACTCTGAGATACTATCTATAAACATAGGGCACAGGTCCCCATGCCAGGTTTGGAAATCACTGCTGTTTTCTTGTCTAGATGTGTGTGTGTGTGTGTGTGTGTGTGTGTGTGTGTTTCATGTGTGAGTGTGCATTGTATTATGGGGGTCTAAGGACAACTCTGTTCTCTCCTTCCATCTTTGCAAGTTCCACGGATCCAACTTGGGTCATCAGGATTGTGTGCAAGCAAGCACTTCACCCTTGCGCCACCTTGGTGGCTGGATCACTGCTTTTTATATGACATTTTCCAGATGAAATCAGCCCAAGGCCATGCTTATCACCCATAAAACTCAGTTAAGATTTGTTGTGCTGCCCCTGGCCTCTTGAAGGATCTTACAAGAAGCTGTATGGCTCAGAACTGCCCTTTTGCTTGCTACTGAAGAGTGGGCATGTTAGTCTTACATCACAAAGGGGACCTTTTATGAGACAGTCTCTGCCTGTGAAGGGAAAACCAGGACAGAGGCAGCCTCCAGGCCCAGTGGAGGGACTTGCTTTGGGTTGGTTTAGTGACCCACTTGTTCCTTGAGGACATCTGTTCCTACCTAAGAGCACTCGCCTGAAGGAGATGCTCAAACGTCCAGAGGGGACTCTTCTCGAGTGACAAAGCAGGTAGGGAAAGGAAACAAAGGTGTAGGCCAGCCATCCAGAACCCCATCCACGCTCCAATCCAAAGGCCTGCTCTCACATGCTCTATTTAAGGCGTGGCCATGATTTGGAGCAGATATTCCCCATGAACAAAGGCTTCTGTATTTATGAGAGGGGGCTGGATCTAGGCAATGAAGGTGCACTCACCCACATGGCTATATATGGAAGTTAGAGGCTGGTATGGGGATGCCCACCTATATTGCTTTTCCATTTCCTTTTTTGTTTGTTTGTTTGTTTTTTCTTCTCTTTTTGATCATGTCTCTCACCGAGCCTAAACCTTGAAGTTTCAAATGGACTGGCCAGCCAGTGTGTCCCTGGTCCTAGGTGCAGGGGGTTACAGGCCGCACCAGCCCTTTGCATGGGTGCTAGGAGTGTGAAGCTAGGTACTCACTCATGCTTCAACAGCAAGGACTTTACCCAAAGAGCCATCTTCCTACCCTCAAAAGAGTTTTTAAAGTACGAGAGGTGAGTATAACTCAATGATACAGCGCTTGTTTTGCATGCAGGAGACCCATGGTTTGACAGCCCGCGCTGGGGGTTGGGGGGGAGAAAACACAGTGTAAAGTTAGTTGGAAACAGACTGCAGAAGGCCTTGAACTCTAAACCAATACAGTAGATTTTCATCTCAGGCCAATGGGGAGCCACCAAATGTGTGTGGAAGGAATAGACTGGGGAAAACAACCTTTAAGAGATTAACTTTATCATGTTCTGGATAGAGGCCAGAAGTAGGAGACAAAACTTTGACACTAATAGCCAGGTATTTTATATTCAAAAGGCTTGAATTAGATTCAAAGGCAGGAGGTTGATTCTTGGAATGGGTTAGGGCAGTGAAGGAGGACAGTGACTAAGAACAAAGTGGAATGACAGAAAAATGAAAATGCTGTAATGAAACCTATCACATTGCATGCTAACTTACACCTTTTTTAATAATTAAAAAAGCCAGATCTGCTTGCATATGCCTTTAACTCCAGAGACTGAGAGGTAGAGGCAGGCAGATCTCCATGAGTTCAAATCTAGCCTAATTTCTATAGTGAGTTCCAGACCAGCCAGGGATACATAGTGAGATCCTGTCTCAAAAGGGGGGTGGGAGGGCCAGAGAGAGATGGCTCATCAGCTTGGAGCACTTTTTGCTCTTACAAAGGACCCAGGTTTGTTTCCCAGTACCCACATGGTGGTTCACCACCATCAATAATTCCAGTTGCAGGGGATCAGACATCCTCTTCAGACCTGTATGGGTACCAAGCACACACAGGGTACACATACACACGGACAAAACCCTCTCACACACAAAGTTTTTAACAAAAAAATAGTTTTTTAAAAAGACACAAGAGGTATTTTAAAGGGTGGAAGTAAATTTTGTGACTAAATTTGGGGAACAAAACCAAGGGAAAAGTCCCCAACATGATACCCAGATTCTAGAATGGATGACAAGCAGAGTGCCTGTGCCGTTAGAAACTATGAGCCAGATAGTGTGGGGAGGAAAGATGAGGCATCCCAGTGGGGGACAATGGAGGTGAAATATCAACAGGACACATTGTCACCACATTTAAAACCTCCATTTAAAACCCTACAGGCCAACTTGAATACCTTCCATTGATTCTCACTGTCATTTTCTTTAAGTAATATTTCTGTTCGAGAACTTCAGTGTACTTTGATCATATACACCTCCTACCTCATTCCTCCCACTAGCTCCTCCCAGATCCACCACCATCTCCTCATCCCCCCCCCTTTTTCTCTGTTTCTTCATCATTACATGTAAATCTATAAATACAACCTGCTGAGGGCATTTAATGTTGCTACTATGCATATCTTTTCAGATTAACCACTTGGTACTGGATAACCAGTTAGGGGGCTCATCCTTGGGAGAACTGATTCCCCCTCTCAGCTGTCTCTCACCAAAACTAATGTGTGACTACCTCTCACCAAAAACTAGTCTGCTCTCCAAATCTCTCTGCCTTTGGTTCATTTCCATCTTTGGTCCATCACAATCACCAAGCTAATATCATGTCACCTAAACTGTCCCCAAACTGCTCTGACTACTTTCTGATCCTGTTCTTACAAAGCAACCACATGATCTTTTCATAAGGAAAACCTTGTCTACTTCCTTGGTATAAAAAGGTTTAAAAACCATCATGTTGATATTAAGATAAAGATGGAGTCACCCTGGTTACATGGCCTTAGTCCTTTCCTTGTGTAACTCTGACTCTATCTTACAATGTTACGCTTTGAAGTGTTCCAAATTCTGGCCTTTGTGCATCTGCCAGAATAGTCTCCATGCCTCCTGATACCTGCAACCCTGGCCTTTGTGCATCTGCTAGAATAGTCTC
>CABHPH010137534.1:0-13797 GCA_902168325.1 Peromyscus nudipes
TATCTGTGTGTGCGTGCATGGAAGCCAGATAACAGCTTCCAGGAATTGTTCCTCTCCTTCCACTATGAGGGTTCCAGGAATCCAACTTGGATTTCCAGGCTTGGGCACAAGCACTTTTGCCCGCTGGGTCATCCTTTGGCCCGATGTTATAAAAATGTATGAATATATTCATGGATTGCTTTTCTCCACCTCACAGCAAGCCCGGGCTGTCGGCAGCCACACAGTTTCTCTGTAGCAAAGAATCAAGCAATGAATTCCAACCCTGCACACGATTCTCCACAGCTGGTCTGTTGCAATGAGTCTTTTCTGCTCCCAGCAAGGAACTGCCCTCCAGGAGGCTGGGAGGATGAGCTGGAACAATGTCCGCCTTTCTCAGGCTTTGGAGAAGAAGCAGCTTCTTCCCAGCCACAGCCTGTGTTGTATCCCTGTCATTCCTGAAGGTCCTTGCCGTCCCTCTGTCGTGTGTCGTCTGTCCGTCCCCCGTCCCCCCCTCCCCCGTCCCCTGCTTCGGAGTCATTCTTCCAGGGAGGAAACTGTCCTAAGAAGGAATTTCTCCTGCTAGCTCCCACTTTAAGCAAAGCCTGAGTACTGACTTAAATGAGTCACAGGTGTCACCAAGGAAGACACCTTTAGGTGTCTTCACAGAGGAGAGGCAATTCCAACAGACTCCAGCTCTTCCCTCCAGAACATTCGAGGGACTGTGACCCCTCCTCAGATTTTTAATTTTTCCCTCTAATGGTTAGATCCTCACTAAAGTGATGTTCACGTTAGAATTTATAGTCAGGATTGTTAATTGTGCTACACAGAATGCTGTATTTAGTCTAGAACAACTTTCACTTTTAGTTAATTACATTTGATGATTTTCTCTGAGCTGCTTTGTTTGTACGCAGCGCTGGAGACAGTGCAGGGCTGGGTGCTTGCTAGGCAAGTCCTGCTCCAATCTGTTGAGTCTTTGAACTGTGTGGAGCTCCGTGGTTCTTGTTGCTGACGAGGTGCATTCCTCTCTGGCCTCTGGCCTTTGGAGCATCTTTCCGCACTCCCCACCCCCTTTCTTCTGCAGCTTCCTGACGGTCACCATTTCTTCCTCTTGAAAAGTCCCCTACCTGCTGTTTATGCTTTCCGGCAATACTCGTCGAGAATAACCCTGTCTCTTCCGTCTTCACAGCTAGTTTGAGTCATAGGCTGCTTGTGCACAGGCCTGCATTCATGCGTGCGTGCGTGCGTGCGTGCATGTGTGTGTGTCTGCTTCTGTGCATGCAGGCCAGAGGCTGCCAATGGGTGTCTTACTCTACTGCTCTCCACTAGTATTTTGAAACAGGACTTCTCACAAACCATTTCTGCCAGGCTGGCTGGCATAGCCCCAGTGGGTCTGTCTCCACCAGGCCACCCCTCCCCATGCTAGGATTACAGGCATACAGTACTATGCTCAGGTTTTTTGTTTGTTTGTTTTAATGTGGGTTCTGGGAATCGAAATTCAGGTCATGCTTAGGCAGTGAACACTTCACCCACCAAACTGTCTCTCCTGTCCCATGGGCTGCTCTTAAAGCTGTGGTTTGAAAATGCTCCAAGAAGAGAAAGACATTCCTGTATAAAATTGTGAAATGAGATTTTCACATGCCCATGATTTATAGCTTCTTGTAAATACTCAGAAAAATTTCAGTTTTTGCAACTCTGAAGAATAGAAAAGTATTTTTAAAAATGTAAACATTTTAAAATGTCAGGTGTGGGAGTACATGCCTTTAATCGCAGCACGCAGGAGGCAGGCGGATCCCTGGTGCATTCAAAGCCAGCCTGGTTGACACAAGAAGTTTCAGGCCAGTCAAAGATACACAGTAAAATCCTGTCCAAACATAAACAAAAGATCTAAATAGTCCTATTTTATTGAAAGCCATCTATTTTGTTCACTTAACAAATAAGTCTGATTTGACCACCTCTAGTTTAGGTCAATTTTTGATTGGCTCAATCTACATCATGAAACTCAGAAAATAATCTACTGCTCTTTTATGAAAAATCCAAAATGATTCTACTTTCTAGAAGTTCCTCTTCGATAAAAATTTGTTTGACTCGTCCATTAGTTACTTTCCTGTTGCTGTGATAAAACATGACTAAAGCAAATTATAAAAGAAAGTGTTTGATTATGGTTCCAGAGGGTTAGTGTCCACGATAGCAGAGTGAAGGTGTGGCAGGAGGAAGCTGGAGCTGCAGCTGAGAGCTCACATCTTACAAACAGCAGACAGAGAGCACCCTGGAAATGACCTGCAGGTTTTGAAGCCTGGGAGCCCACCTCTATGTCATACCACAAATGAGGCCACACCTCCTAATCCTTCCCAAACAGCTCCACCAACTGAGACCTAGGTAGTCAAACATATGAACCTATGGGGGCTATTCTTATTCAAACCACCACAACTCTTGCCTACCTACTGTGTGTGTGTGTGTGTGTGTGTGTGTGTGTGTGTGTGTGTGTTCCTTTCTTAGTGGAGTCAGTATCACCCAGATGAGGGATTTTACTATTTTACTGTTCTTGTATATAAACATTGACATACATAGGGTATGTGAATAATATTGTGTGTGGATATATATATATGTGTGTGTATATATTAGTGTAATATATATATTCTAATATTTGCATCTATACACTTGGAAGTGAAATAGCTAGAAAGAACCCCAGAGCCCCTGGGGAGCTGTGAGACAAATGAGTAGGGTGCTGTCGGACCTCAGTGGTGCTCCCCTCCTCTGCTACACTCATCTTTTAGTCTTGCTTTTGGTTTCCCTGCATGTCTCTGCTTTTGTTTTCTAGATATGCAAAAGTCTTTCCTGGCCTCTCCAGCTTTGCTCCAACCAACCTTCCCTTGTGCACGGCCCTCTGCCTGCTCTGCTCACATTCTCCTTCATTGACCTCTCTCCTCCGCACCCCCTGCCACCACTTCTGTGAACTGTCTCTGTTGGGCACTAACCATGATCCGTCTCTCTGGGTTCTACAGGTCACCTTTGCCTTTATCCTTATAAAGGGATAGTAGTTAAGTCACAGACCAGGACTGGAGAGATGACCCCGCTCACTGAAAGCTGTACTGTGTTTTAGGGTGTGAAGAGATCGAATTCAGCCAGCTCATCTTCAAGGAGGACGTCTTCAATGACAGCTACTTCGGGGACCACCTACGTGGCCAGATCTCCACGGAGGAGCTTCACTTCGGGGAAGGGGTGCACCGCAAAGCTTTCCGCAGCACGGTGATGCAGGGCCTCATGCCCGTCTTCCAGCCCGGCCACGCATGCGTGCTCAAGGTGCACAACGCTGTTGCCCATGGGACCAGAAACAATGATGAACTTGTGCAGAGGAACTACAAACTCGCTGCCCAGGTGGGTGAGTGAGCCCACGGGGGTCTCTTTGTGTGTGAGAACAACGTGTAACACGGGATGAAAATGGGACTGAGGCTTGAGAGGAGTATTTCCGCAAGGGCGATCGGCTTCTTCAGGGTGCGGATTAAGGCTGGATGTTTGGGGGACTTGACTTCTCGGTTCCCATAAGGAATTGGGCTTAGCTCAGGGATAACTTTCCTCTTGGGGTTCAATGGGCTGTGGTCATGTTGGTCCCTGAGGATATGAATCCACTTGGACAAGGGGTGATATAGAAGGAGGGTTTCTAAGTGACAGTAGATTCTGGGATCCCCAAGGACAGATAAAACCAGCATTAGTCTGTGAAGAAGAGGGAGAGAATGCTCAGAAGGGTCAGGATGTTCGCCACGTTTCTTGCTTTTCTGGGTTTATTCAAAGTCTGCCTATAAAGTCTAAGGAAAGACTGAGTGAAATGTCTAGCTAAATTTCCTCTCTCTAAAATGGAGCTTTGGAATGAGAGAAAACGGGGAAGGAAGGAAGGAGTTCAAGGGGCAAAGAACACTAACTTATTCCTTCCTGTGCCTTGACCCCTGAGGTTCACCTTGACCCCTGCAGTTCACCTTGACCCCTGCAGTTCGCCTTGACCCCTGCAGTTCACCTTGACCCCTGTGGTTCACCTTGACACCAGCAGTGGCTAAGCTGACAGGGTTAGGTCTAGAACTTTCCCAATGTGCCCCTTTAAAATGTTACCCACGGAATTGGTAGACAGGATTGGGTGAAGCTCTCATGTACCATCAACCATTGACCACCCATGGTCCTGTCGGACACAGAAATTTCCTGTGGTGCTGTGTGCTGATAAGAGCGGTTCCTACACTCCGAGACAGTTTTCCACTTGTGTTGACTTCACCCCAGAAGCCAACCTCTTCTCTTCTTCCCCCCTCCCCCCTTCCCTCCTCCCGCTTCTATCCTCTCAAGCACACCCATCATGGGAAGTCCCCACAGCATCCTGACTCCTGGTCACACAGGCTTACAGGGTAGAAAGCAGAATCCACTTGGCTTTTCCTAAGGAACACTCTTACCAAATGTTCACTGTTTACTATTCAAATTCCACCTCTGAAAAGGAACTGGGGAGGATCCTGGGGAAAACCAGGAATGCCCTTACCAACCATGGTCTGACATCATGCCAAAGAGCCAGTCCCCTTAGGTTGGGGACAACCTTCCTCCATGCTGGTTCCAGAAATATAGTTCCCAGACACTTGGCCTGACAGGCCATTATCCGGCCGTGGCTTGGGTAAAGAACACCTTTGTGACTGGCACCACATTGTAATTTTTGTTTCTGGGCTATAGTTTAGTGGCGGAACACTTGCCTAACATTCACAAATTCCTGGCAAGGGTCCCTGGCACTGAAAAAAAAAGTTGCTTCTGTGATGCCAACTGGATATGATGGGGCCTAGGAATCTATTTATCTGACTAATCTTAGGAACATGTATCATCTTGCTGAGCAATATTCTGAATTCTTCTAATCATTCGGATTTACGATGTATTTGGGTAATACAGGAATGCTACGTTCAAAATACTGCCAGATACTATGCCAAGATCTACGCCGCTGAAGCTCAGCCTCTGGAAGGCTTCGGAGAGGTGCCAGAGTAAGTTTGTTTACCACCTGTGACTTGCAATGGATGTGGAGGGCCTGGAGGGTAGGAGGGTAAGAAGGACCCATCATCGGTCACGTGTTGGATTTAGTCTCTCTGACTCTAAACTCTGTGAGGGATCACATAGCTGCTGTCCTGTTCTGGTTTGGTCTCCAGAGGTGTAAGAGAATGCCTGGTAGATATTACATCTTTAAATTGAAAACGTTTAATTATATGGGGGCTGGAGAGATGGCTCAATGGTTAAGAACACTGGCTGCTCTTCCAGAGGACCTGGGTTCAATTCCACTCACATGTTGGCTCACAACTGTTCTAGGAATTCTGATGCCCTCTTTTGGTCTCTGTAGGCACTGTACACATGGGGTGAATACACACATGCAGGCAAAACACCATACAAATGAAAATAAGTTAATTTAAAAATCGTGAATTATCTGCTCATATGTGTGTCTTTGTGTGGGAGTGTGCAGATGCAGAGTTCAGAAAGGGCATCTATTCTCCTAGAGCTGGAGTGACAGGTGTTTGTGAGCCACCAGACGCGGGTACGGGGAACAAAACTAGAGTCCTCTGCAAGAACACTAAGTACTCTTAAGCACTGAACCATTTCTCCCGTCCCCTGATAAATATTCTTTTTTTTTTCTGTGCTGCCAGAGAGATGGCTCAGGGTTTAAGTGCACTTGCTGCTCTTCCAGAGACCCAGATTAAAGTCCCAGCATCCACATGATGACTCATGACCATCTGTTACTCCAGTTCCAGAGGATCTGATGCCTGCTTCTGGCTTCCACAGGCACTGCATGGATATGATGCTAAGCTATAGGAAGGCGCAAAATACCCCTACATATAAAACACTATTTTTTAAAAGTTTATTATCATTATTGTATATGTGTGTGCATACACAGTGGGGCTTATGTGCCACGGCACACACGTGGAGGTTAGATGATAGCTCCGTAGAGTTGGTTCTCTCCTTCCACCTTGGTGTGGGTTCCAGGGGTTGAACTTAGGTCCCCAGGCTTGTAGAGCAAGACCTGATCAGTCACCTCAGCAGCACCGCTATTCATTAAGTAAATATATGAGTGAATTGAAGAATGGATTCTACCACGTGAAATAGATACCATGGTATCTAGAAAACTGGACACACCCCCACTCAGACTCGCCTTCACTGCCTTGTCTAAACAACGAACAAATACAAGGGAACAAGAGACTATCACAATGCAGCTAATAAGCCATGGTGACACGGTGGGGAAGACCAGGGACGCTGGAGCAGAATCCACCTCCCATAATCCTTTGGTCAGGAATTATATGCTTGATCCACTCCATTGCCTAAGTATTTTGAGGCTCAGCAAATTTCTGAGAGCCTGGAGCCTGTGCTTAATAGCTGTTTCTATGATAAGGTCATGTTTGCATGCTAAGTAGGAAGAGAAAGGGCCAGGTCAGGACACTCCGGAAACGGAGGCAGAGCGGCCATTTGTACATCAGAGAAAGACAGAGGGAAAGAAGGGAGCAGTTCTTGTCTGCTCCCCGTCACTCAGAAACCCTTCCCCTTGGGTGGTATGATATAGTAGGAAGTCCGGTACCTTCTACCAAGGTACTTGACACGTGTCTAGTACAAGGAGATTTGGCAGCAACTTTAGCAAAACTAATACGCTGCTTTCCTGTTCAACACTAAGACAGTAGCTGGGCTGGGTTCGATTTCATGATGTAGGAACTTGCCCGTCCATTGTCTTTCTTGTTCCTGTTCTCCAGCCTCTGTTCTCTTAAGTTCTACCTTAAGGGAGGAAAGGTAGTAACTGTAACAGAGTCTTCGGGCAAAAGCTACGTCCTGGCAGTTCCGACAGGCTAGGCTTGGACACCTGTCCCAGTGTGACCAGAGATGGTGAAAATCGGGGAAAGGGGATTGAACTCATGCTTTGGGAAGAGGAGTGAAAAGGAGTCCCATGACTTCAAGTTCATCCTTGGGATACTGACGAGAGCTGAAGGTTGAAATCTAAGAAGAGCCAGGCTGTGGTGGCACACGCCTTTAATCTCAGCACTTGGAGGCAGAGGCAGGGTGGATCTCTGTAAGTTCCAGGACAGCCTGGTCTACAGTGTGAGTTCCAGGACAGCCAGGGCTACACACAGAGAAACCCTGTCTCACCAAAAAAATTAAAAAATTTAAAAAAAAAATTAAAAAAATTTGAAAAAAGGAAAAGAAAGAAAAGAAAGAATTGTATCTATCGGCAGGCAAGAACTATGCATAACTAAGCAATGTAGAGGGCCAAGTGTATGCATAATTAATCCTCTATCTTCGCTTCTGCAAGGTGAGCCAGGGTTGTTATTGCCGTCACCCCTGAGGATGTGACCTGGTTCCTGCGGCTGCTCCAGGGTGCAGCCGCATCCCAGTGGATGATTGACCTATCTAGGGTGCGGTCTGTCTTGGGAGGTTTTGCTGTTTCTGGAATCCAGGGGTTGGGAGGATGGCTGATCTCCGTGGCTTCAACCTTGACCTGAGATGAGACAGGTTAGGTAGGCAGGCACTCCTTAAGTGTTTAACATGTCTAGGCAAAATCAAGCAAGACTCTAGCCCAAAAGAAAGGAGTCAGACACAGAATGAAGGTACAGCTGCCAGGCTTTCAGCCTGCTTTTAGTTATCTTGTGGCCCCAATTGGGGAGTCAATGCTTTTATGGTCCTTTTTTTATTATTACATTTTTATGAAGTGCATGTGTGCATGCGTGTGTGCGTGCGTGCGTGCGTGTGTGTGTGTGTGTGTGTGTGTGTGTGTGTGTGTGTTACAGTGAACGTATGGAGGTCAGAGGACAACATGTAGGAAAAGGTTCTCTCCTATGACCGTGAGGGTCCTGGGTATTGAACTCAGGTCATCGGGCTTGGTAGCAAGTGCCTTCCCCAGTGAACCATCTCACTGAGCCACATAAGCAGTTTCTAAGTGCCTGTTGTAAAAACAAAGCCATAGTGTCCTACTACAAGGGAGACGAGCTTTGTGCAGCTTGTCTCTTGTGCTACTTGGGGACCTTTAAAAGGAAAAGAACACACAATGAATACCAAGATGGGTATCACTCAGAAGGGTGAGTGCAGTTAGGGAGTGGAAGCTTAATTGATTTCATCCATATCCACCAAGCAGGACACAGTCCTAAAGACAGATGAGGACATTTTTCTATCATAAACTGTTTCTCCTTTCTTACAATGGAAGAATTTGTGACTATATGAGTGATTATAGCATCTGGAAGGGTTAGTATTCTCTGAAGGATGTCTAGGCCAGATAATCAAAAACCTAAATCTGAGAACTCTACATCAGGGATGAATACATGTGTGCCCTGAGCTGGCCCTGCCACACACACACACACACACACACACACACACCATGTTTACTTCCAGAAATGGGCCCCTGAAGCTGTTTTCTTTGTAGGGAGTTTTAGGGATCTGAAGACAAAACACTCCATACTCCCTGCAGTTTTTGTTTTTGAATTCATGAATATCAATGACATCACATTGTCTATGCAAACAGCTCCAACTGGGCAGAGACCAGGCTAATTGAGATTGTGAGTAATGCCCAGACTTTGTTCTGGCTCCCCAAAGGCTATAGAATTAATAAGAACCCAGACAAACCTTGAATCCTTTTCTTTGGTGGGTAATTGGCTAGAAGCAGTCTTCAGGAGGTTCCCCGACTCTTGCAAATGTGACAAATCATGATAGACAGACAAAGGCTTGATGAGCAACCTGGTGTTTTTTAGGGATTTGCAGCCGGGCCACGGCTCCAAATATGCCCCCTCCCATCTGACGGCCCCAGATACCTCTTTAACAAGACACAGAGGCTGCCATCCTAAGTTGGCAAAGAATGCTTTAAGAGCCTTTCACTGGCTCCTCCTTCCACCTGGAAGGTTCTCTCCTAAGATACCCTTATGGCAGCCCTCAGCTTTCTGCAGATCTCACTCAAATGTCCTCTCTTAATAAGCAAAGACTTCTGAGTTCCAATAAAATGACAGCTCCTTCCCCCACCCTGGTGCAATCTCCTCAGCACGGCATTAGACTTCCACCTGACATTTAGCACATGCATTTAGTCACAGCCTGTTACCCCCATTTACATGTAAGTTTCATGGGGGGCGGGAGGGGGCGGCAGATGAATAGAAAAAAGAATAAACAGGAAAGGACGTGGCTGTTTCTGGGTATGGTGGGGGAGAAAGTTTATTGTAGATAAAAGGGAGAGTGTCGGCAGGGACAGGGACATCCGGGAGAGTCCAGAGTGGACATGACCCTGAGCTGAGTCATCCGGGAGAGGAGGAAGGGAGGGTAGAGAGGGGAACCAGGTGCAGCAGTCAGGAGGTCAAAGGTACAAAAAGGGGCGGGTAACCAAAATGTCTGGAATATATCGGGAAGAGCCTCGGGGGGAAGGGCAGCCCAGTCGCGGGGGAGGTGGGTGGGTAGGGGGCAGGATATACCAGCTGTACCCTGTAACAGGTAGGCACTGAGGGATGCTGGGAGAACCTGGCGTGGCCAGGTCCGCTTTAATGTGTTAAACAGACACCTCAGCCATTTGTCCCGGGTTTGAAACTTAACAGCAGGGCCTCTGTTATTATTATTGTTATTGTTATTATTATGGTGTTTGTGAGAGAATGTCTGGAGCAGTGTTAACACATGGAGGCCACTGAAGATGAATGTTTGCTTACTGAATGAAGGATGGATAGGTAAGGGATGGATGGATGGATCAGTGATGGTTACTGATCCAATGGATTACCGAGATAAAATGAGAGAGCCTGGCATTGTGGCTCAGGCCTGTAATCTCAGCACTCTGGAGGCTGAGAGAGGAGGAGCTAGAATTGTAGGCTAGTTTAGGCCAGGCTACCTAGTGAGACCTTATTTATTTATTTATTTATTTATTTATTTATTTATTCATTCATTCATTCATTCATTCATTCATTTAAAAGGGGGAGAGGTGCTGGAGAAATAGCTTGGCAGTTAAGAACACTGACTGCTCTTCCGAAGGACCTGGGTTCCACTCCCAGTTCACACATGGCGGCTCACAACCTTCTGTAACTCCAGTTCCTGGGGATCTGATATCCTCTTCTGGCCTCCATGGACACCATGCACACATATGGTGTACGTGCATGCAGGCAAAACATCCATACACATAAAATAAATTTTTAAAAATGGAAGCAAAGCCAAAGCTGGACATGGTGGTTCATGCTTTTAATCCCAGCACTTGGGAGGCAGGGGCAAGTCAATCTCTGTGAGTTCCAAGCTAGCCTGTTCAATATAGCAAGTTCCAGACCAGCCAGGGCTGTAGAGTAAGACAATGTCTCAAACAAAACAAAACACAATGATATTAAAAGTAATGATGGAAAGGAGTTTCAAACCAATTCTAGAAGCAAAGTAGAAATGAGTCTTCTGGTTCATTAAATAATAATTGAGAGCACTGCAAAAATATAAAATAAAATATGGAGTGGATCCCGAATTGACTGTCTGCCCTGCTACTCCAGGTGATGGGAATGCCCAGACACTTGTGTTCCAATCTGAGAATGTGACATGTGACCATGTCTTCCTCCCTGACAGGATCATCCCTATTTTCCTCATCCATCGCCCCGAGAACAACATCCCTTACGCCACAGTGGAAGAGGAGCTGATTGGAGAATTTGTGAAGTACTCCATCCGCGATGGGAAGGAAATCAACTTCCTCAGAAGGGACTCAGAGGCTGGTCAAAAGTGCTGTACCTTCCAGCATTGGATATACCAGAAAACCAGTGGTTGCCTCCTGGTCACGGACATGCAGGGTGAGCAGAACGGACCACCCGGCTCTGGGGATGCTGTGGGCTCTGGGGTGTTCCTAAAGGAAAGAGGATGGAAAGGAAGGGAAGCGAAGAGGAGGAAAACTGTGCTGGGTACCAGCAAGCATCTTCTCCCCAAGATGCTATTCATGTCCAATTGGTAATGAAGCTGGGCGATGGATGATTGGCCGAATGCAGTAGTAAAATTCATCTCAATAACTACCAGCGGTGCCTTCCACTATAAAAGGTGGAGGCTGGCTTCATTGTTACACCCCAAAGTTCAAGACATATGGTAGTCCACGTGTACCCCCATGAGTAAGTTGAGACTTAGTATTTACTTCCCAATTAATGAAAGTGTCACTGTAACCTTTAGATCTTGGGCTCTCCTGAGGAATTTGTAGTGTGCTTTCCATGTGCAGACAAATTTTAAGGAATACCGCTTCTTATAGGAAGTGGGCGTGTCATAATCAGGGTTCTTCCTGGAACAGACCGGAGACAAGTGTGTCTGGGTATTCTCAGGGGGTTGGCTCCAGGACCTCTGGGGATACCCACTTCTCTAGATGCTCAGGCCTCTTCTATAAAATGGCATCGTGTTTGTATGTAACCGCTGCATATTCTTCTACATACTTTGATCCACCTCTAGATGACTTCTAACGCCTAATGCAATGTAAATGCCCTCTAACAGTCATGTGCTACATTGGTCTGTACATGCTCAATGTAGATTCAATTTTTTTAAAATATTTTCAGTCCCCACTTCTTTTAAGTTGGATCTGAGGATACAAAACCCATCGATGTGGAGGAAAAACCAGAGAGCTACTGTCTTGAGTACATACAGCTCCATCTGAGAAAGAAGCCCAGAAAACAGCGGTAGAAGACCGAGGAAACACAGGCAGTCAGTAGCACATGGGCAAACACTCAGTTTCTACCCGTGGGCAACTGTACTCTGCTGGAAGCCTACACTGAGCACACTTCCCAGAATTCTCTGTCCACGGATTGGGGGAGCAGGAGTGATTAGCTCCCATTAACACCAGCCAAATACTGCTCATGGTGGGGCGTCGATTCCCCTGTACTCAACTCCCGTTACATTGGCAAAACCAAGTTTTCAGGCAAAGGGGTACCCGAAGGAGGAACCAGGCAGAAAGGACAATGGTGAACTACCTACCCACAGCTGTAGCTAGAGTTTTCCTGCCTGGCCCACAGTCAGGACAAATCTCTCTCACCTGCCAGTCCCACAGCCGCTCAGACTCAACCAAGTAAACACAGAGACTTATATTGCTTACAAACTGTATGGCCGTGGCAGGCTTCTTGCTAACTGTCCTTATATCTTAAATCAATCCATTTCTATAAATCTATACCTTGCCACGTGGCTCGTGGCTTACCGGCATCTTCACACGCTGCTAGTCATGGCGGCGGCTGGCAGTGACTCTGCCTCAGCCTTCCACTTCCCAGAATTCTTCTCCTCCTTGTCCCACCTATACTTCCTGCCTGGCCACTGGCCAATCAGTGTTTTATTTATTGACCAATCAGAGCAATTTGACATACAGACCATCCCACAACACACAGCTTCTGTCTATACATTTTCTTGTTTCTTTTTATTTCCAAATAATGCTGCTGAGAAAAATCTGGACTATGTCATTTGATGACTACAAGGCAGTGTCTCATACAAGGTACTAAACTGTAGTGGGAGCCTCCAGGGTTTCCTTCCTGACACTGTCACTTCCTAGCCGTCAGCCTTTGGCCAATGATGTACCTCTCCAAGCTCCAAGTTTTCCACATACGGTTGTTTTGAGGATTAAATGATATGGTAAGAGGCTTATTACAGCATTGCTGAGTTCCCTGTTTTTTTAAAAAAAATTCCTCATTCTGAAAAAATAGATGCATAAGAACTTATAAAAATATAAACCAGGCATGGCGGCACATACCTATAATCCTAGTGCTTGGAGGTAGAGCAGGAGGGTCAGTCCAGATGAGCCTGGGCTAGAGACTCTGTATTAGTCAGTGTTCTCTAAAGGGACAGAACCAGAGGAATAAATATAGGTTACATATATATTTTTTTTATATATTGTAGAATGTATTAATTCAGCTTGTGTTAAAATAGTACCACAGTTGTCTCACACCTGAGAGGGGAGAACCCAATGGCTCCTCAGTGCTTGAGACTGGGTGCTCAGCATTCAGAATGGTCCCACAGTGGCTGACTCCCACTGGAGAGGTCGACAACCTACAGCAGTTGCTGGGTCCACACGGCCCAGTGCCCGTGCAGTCCCTGTCTGTTGCCCAAACCCTGGACAGTTCCTGAAGCTCCTGGCCTTTAGTCCACTCGGAAAAGCCTGGAAACACTGGTTCTGCTCTCAAGGAGGGAAGAGCAGCAACAGGGTGAAAAAACTTGGCGGCAAGAGGCCAAGGAGCACAAAGGCAAAGTACCTTCCTCCTGCCTCACCCTTTGTGTGAGCTGATAGCAGAAGGTGTGGCCCAGGGTCCGGGTGGGCCATCCCACATCAGTTAAGGCAATTAGGCCAGTTCTTCAGTTAATGGTCCCTACTCAGATGATTCTTTCTGTTTGTTTTGTTTTTGTGAGACAGGGTTTCTCTGTGTAGTTTAGGAGCCTGTCCTGGAACTCACTCTGTAGACCAGGCTGGCCTCGAACTCACAGAGATCTCTCCTGCCTCTGCCTCTCAAGTTCCGGGATTACTCAGATGATTCTAATGGCATGTTGACATTAAAACCATTCATTATGGGAGAGAGAGACAGAGACAGAGACAAAGAGAGACAGAGACAGACACACAGAGACAGGCAGAGAGTTAGAGACACAGAGAGAAACAAAGACACAGAGACAGACAAAAGACAGAGAATCTGCAAAAACGTACAGAGACGTGCCCACATACCCTTTATGGAACTTTGTTTAATGATCACAGCTCATGTCACTGCTGCACATTATCAAAGCTAGAAGGTGAACAGTGACCCAGCAGAGTGGCTAGACTCCAGGAATGACTAGATTTCTCCAGCTCTTGCATGTATTCACTTTTCTATGATTTTCATTTATTCCTCACGATAACCCTGTGTAGAATAT
>CABHPH010137535.1:0-10733 GCA_902168325.1 Peromyscus nudipes
CCCCTGTTCCTTTCGTCCTTAGATTCCTATTCTTCCACAGGCAGCTTTTATCACCAGGAAGTATTTATCAAATACCTACACAGGAAGATTTTTTTCTCCAACTATATTCTATAAAGGGATAAAAATTATCTATAAATAGATAATAATAATCTATAATTG
The DNA here is from genome assembly GCA_902168325.1 of Peromyscus nudipes. Classification (NCBI taxonomy): domain Eukaryota; kingdom Metazoa; phylum Chordata; class Mammalia; order Rodentia; family Cricetidae; genus Peromyscus; species Peromyscus nudipes. The sequence goes on from CABHPH010137535.1 coordinate 160, forward strand.
CCCAATACCAAAGGGCCATGAAAGTAATTAAAATTCCAGGAATTTCTAGGCATATAACAAGAAGAGGAAATTAAAAATGAAGTTTATCAACATGGTATTAGCACAAAAACAGGCACATAGACTGATGGACTAGAACACAGGGCCCAGAAATCAACTCAAACAGCTACAGCCACTTATTTTTTAACAAAGGTATCAAAAATACACATTGGAGAAAATGGCCTCTTCGATAAATGGTGCTTGGGAAAACTGGATGTTCCTTTGGGGAAAACCACAACATCTCTTTCCTTGTCTAAGAGTCAAATTCAACGTGGATCAAAAACCTTAATGTAAGACCCCCAAATTTGGAACTATTGGAGGAAAGCATGGGCAAAACACTTCAAGATATTCACACAGGCAAGGACATTGTGAAAAAGACTCCAAGAACTCAGAAAATAATTCTAAATATTGACAAATGAGATTGTGTGAAATTTAAAAACACACCCCAAATCACCCAATTATTAAGTAAGCAAATGAACTGAGCAAACAGTTCTCAAAATAGGAAATACAAAAAGCCAATAAATAGTTGAAAAAATAGCTCAACACCCTAAGCCTTCAGGGAAATACAAATGAAAACAACACAGAAATTCCATCTTACCCCAGGCAGAATGATGGTCATCCAGAAAAGAAACACCAATAAACACTAGCAAGGATGTGAAGGGAAAAGGAACACTCTTTTACTGTTAGTGGGAGTGTAAACTGATTCAGCCATGGTGGAAATTAGTGTGGTGTTGTACAATATTATTTTAAGATGTGTTACTTTTGTTTATGTTGCATTTATTTAACTCTGTAAAGCTGTGTTACTGTGCCTGTCTAAAATACCTGATGGTCTAATAAAGAGCTGAATGGCTAATATCAAGGCAGGAGAAAGGATAGGCAGGGCTGGCAGGTGAGAGAATAGATAGAAGGAGAAATCTGGAAGGAAAGGAAGAAGTAGCCAGAGAAGAAAGAGGACTCCAGGGGCCAGCCACCCAGCTACACAGCAAACCACAGAGTAGGAGTAAGATTTACAGAAGTAAGAGAATGGGAAAAGCCCAGAGGCAAAAGGTAGACGGGATAATTTAAAGGGAAACTGGCTAGAAACAAGCCAAGCTAAGGCCGGACATTTACAATTAAGACTAAGCCTCTGTGTGTGATTTATTTGGGAGCTGGGTGGTGGACCCCCAAAAGAGCAAAAACAAACAACCACAGTGTAGAGACACCTAAAAACTAAAAATAGAACCCACCTTACAATTCAGAGGGAGCACTGGTGGACGTGTACTCCCAAATCATTGTACCACAGCATACCAAAAAGATACTTTACATGGATACTAAACATATCTATGTTTACTGCAGGACCACTCACAATAGGCAAGATGTGGACCCAACTAAGAGGGTCATCAACAGAAGAATGGATAAAGAAAATGTGGACATACACAGAGAGAGGGGGGGGGAGTTAGTTTTATTTGGCCATAAAAAAAGAAATGATGTCATTTTTCAGGAAAATGGGGAGAGGAGCTGGATATCGTCATGAAATGAAAAATAAACCAAACCCAGAAAGACAAATGTGACATGCTTTCTACCACAGGCAGATTCTAGATTTTGAATAATAGGTCTATCAATACATATATATGAAGTAGAGTGAAGACTCAGGACTTAAAGGGGAAAAGGGAATAAGATGGAGCAATGGGAAGAAGGAAGTAAGACGTTTATAACATGACCCAAATATCACACCTATGTAAGTATGCATTTATATGTCATATTAAGGGGCCTGAAATATTGAACTAGATGTGACCAGTGTTTCTCTTTGAGTACAGATTATGAAGCTCTTCTTTCCTTCTCTAGATTTTTCTATGTAGCCTACATTTTTTGGTTCATATTTTATTTTTATTTGTACATATGTTGTGAGAATGTGTATATGGTGTGTGTGTGTGTGTGTGTGTGTGTGTGTGTACATGTTGCAGTGCACATTTGAAGGTCAGAAGACAACCCTGAATGCTCCTCACCTTCCATCTTGTTTGAGATAGATTTTTTTTTGTTGTTTTTTTTTGTTTGTTTGTTTTTTGTTTTTTTGTTTTTTTTGGTGTGTGTGTGTGTGTGTGTGTGTGTGTGTGTGTGGTCGTTGGCTCCCCCTGCATAAACTCAGTTTACTGGCCCATGAACTTGAGGGATTCACCTGTCTCCTCCTCCTGCCTCCCCCTGGGAGAGTGGAGATTATAGATACACACATCCTGGAGATCCTAACTCAGGTCCCCATGCTGGCATGATAAGCATTTGACCCTCTGAACTCTTTTTTTTTTTTTTTTTTTTAACACAAGCTCAATGTTTCCTACATTTAGGAATATTTTAAGAGATTTTCATTCTATTTAAACTCTCCTATGAATGTTTTTATGCTTTGGAGAAAGATTAGGCAGTTACTAAGATTACTAATTATCCTGGTTTTTTGTTTGTTTGTTTGTTTGTTGTTTGTTTTTGGTCAACTTGACACAAGGCAGAGGAACTTCAGTTGAGAAAATGCCTCCGTCGGATTGCCTGGAGGGCATTTTCTTGGTTAATTGTTGATGTGGGCAGGCCCAACCCACTGGGTGCTGTGTCACCCCTAGAAAGGTGGTCCTGAGAGCTGGAGGAAAGCAGGCTGAGCACGCCCTGGGGAGCAAGCCAGTAAGCAGCACTCCGCCATAGCCTCTGTTTTAGTTCCTTCAGCCAGGTTTCTGCCCTGCTTGATTAAATTCCTGCTTTGGTATTCCCTGATGATGGAGTGTAGTCTGTAAGCCAAACAAACCCTTTCCTCCCGAAGTTGCTTTTGGTTATGGTGTTTTTATCACAGCCATAGCAAGCAAGCAAACACACTAACATTGATCCATTGTTAGATTTTTTTTTTATTACCATTGTGGCTTGAATGACAAATGTCCCCCATAGTCTCAGTCATTTGAGCCCTTGGTCCCCAGTTGGGTGTGCTATTTAAGGAGGTTTAGGAGCCGTGGCCTTGCTGGAGGAAGTGCATTCCTGTGGGAGGGCTTTGAGATTCAAAGTCACTTCTGTTTCACTCTCTGTCACGCTTATACTTGAAAAGGTGAGCTCTCAGCTTCCTGTTCGTCACCCGTGTCTGTCACTTGCTACTGCTGTGTCTCCACACCATGACAGACTCTAATCCCCCTGGAACCATAGACCAAAAACAACTTTTTTTTAAAGATTTATTTATTTATTATGTACACAGAAGAGGGCACCAGATCTCATTGTAGATGGTTGTGAGCCACCATGTGGGTGCTGGGAATTGAACTCAGAACCTCTGGAAGAGCAGTCAGTGCTCTTAACCTCTGAGCCATCTCTCCAGCCCCAAAACCAACTTTTTATAAGTTGCCATGGTCATGGTGTTTTATCACAGCAGCAGAGAAGTAACTAAATCAACATCTTTGTCACAAAGTCCCGCATATCCGCTGTATCAGTCATGACCCTGACCTTGAGGGACTAGTCATCAATCCCTGTGATGTCTTCCTGTAACCATCTTTAATGAAAGAGAATGGAGCCCCCGGATCTTCACACAAAGACCCAGGAAACATTATGGAATAGTGTGTGGCCCTGGCTCTTTCCAGCTGCCACAGGAAATGCTAACAGCTTAGAAAACATAATGTTCTTGTGTACTAATGGGACTTTCTTAATGCATTGAGAGATTTTGGTGTCAGAAAGGATCCCTTAAAGCCAAAAAAAAAAAAAACCCATATTCTTAGAGAGCTCAGAAACAGCTTTTAAAAAGCAGATGTTGATTATACTCCCCTTGCCCTCCGGTAAATTTTGGCCTGTATTGTTGTCACTTCTTTCAAAGTTGCTTTGGGGTGTCTTTTTGTAGTTGTAGGACCTAGTTTAGCGATGTGGTCGCCCGCAGCCACGTCTGTCCCATGCTTTGTATTTGATCTTTTGTCTCCCTTCCTCTGGTGACAGTGAAGAAAGGTTGCCAGAGGACTCGCTTTGGGAGCATCGCATCACATTGTCATTGTCAAATGTCCTTGATTAGATGATTGGAATTTTTTATTCAGCTTTTATTTTGAAATATTACCATTAAAAAATCTGAGTGCATATTTTCTCCTAAAAACTGAAAATTCAGTTTTAGCCAATTCAATAATATGAGTATATTTTTCATTTTTTAAATATAAAATAATTTATAGGTAGTATTAATTCTAATGTATTTTTTTATTTTTATTTTTTATTTTTTTGGGTTTTTTTTGTTTTGTTTTGTTTTTTTGTTGTTTGTTTGTTTGTTTTTTGGTTTTTCGAGACAGGGTTTCTCTGTGTAGTTTTGGTGCCTTTCCTGGATCTCGCTCTATAGACCAGGCTGGCCTCCAACTCACAGAGATCCCCCAGCTCTGCCTCCCAAGTGCTGGGATTAAAGGCGTGCGCCACCACCGCCCGGCTTAATGTAATTTTTTAAATTGGAATTGTATTAACACTATGGGTTAGTTTAAGGACAGTTGACCTCCTTATGGTGTGGACTCATTTTATTCCCAAACATGGCAGGACTCTTTAATACTCATTAGTAGAATTTTAATATTTTCTATAAAGTCTTGCTTGATTTCTTTTCCCCCTCGATACCTTATTTCTGTTACTATTGAAACAGTGTCTTTGAAATTGCATTTGCTATTTCCTGCTGGTGTGTAGCAATGCAACTGGACCGTGAGTCCTGACTTTGCAACCTTGTTTAACTGAATAAATTACCTCTTATTTCTATGAACTTGGTAGGACAAAAATACATATGACAACCTCACTTTTCTTCCGTTCCAATTCTTACGCCTTTCAGATTCAGTTTTTCTCCTTCTCCTCTTCTCTTGTCTCATCTTTCTTCCCGTTCCGTTCCCTTCCTTCCCTCCTTTCTTTTTCTTCCTCATGTTCATTTTTTCCCATGTTATTTCACAGCTGACAAGTCCTGTAACCACACCGAATGGTAGCAATAGCAAACGTGATTGTCCTGTTCTTGACTTTAAGGAAGTAGGTTAGCATCTCACTACAAATATTTGTTCTTGATATGTTTTGTATTTAGTTTTTAAAAAAATTTTGGGGGGGGTTGTTTAGTAAGAGGTGCTGCCATAAATTATGATTACAGTTTTTGTTTAAATCAATAAATTGTACTTCTGTCCCCTTTAATCTATAAAAAGAATAGTTAAAAGGATCCTTCCGCTCTTGAACCAAGCTTCTACATTTGGAATCCATTCAGTTTTTTGTTTTTTCATTACACAATGGATAATTATAATTAATGCTTAAAGGAGATAAGTATATTTCTAATATATGCTTAAAATAATGCTATATTTTAAATATGCCTTCCTTGTCTCCATCTTTTTTTCCCAGTTACATTTTTCATATGCACAGAAAAATAATAGAGTTTTGGGGTATAAGTGTGTGTGTGTGTGTGTGTGTGTGTGTGTGTGTTCAGAGACTAACTTCAGGTGCTGTTTCTTAGGATATTTGTCTTCTGAGATAGGGTCATTTCTGGAAGACATTTCATCTCGTATCTTGTGGAATATGGGAGGAGGGAAATGAGAGGGCATACATCACACAAATAGTCCAAATCTTCTTTCTTTTACCACCTCTGAAGAATGGACCCTGACAAGTGGACCAGTCACCTGCTTTAAAATACAGCATTGCAGCATGTTGAAGCATCCTGACGTATTGTTTTCTCAGGTTCCCACGGCAGGAATTTCACAGACTTTCTGCAGGTGTTCTGTATCGCTCAATATTTTCCATAAAAGCATCTTCCCGGGTCCAGCTTCCCCTCATCTGAGCTCATCGTGATATAGAAAGTATATTTTAGAGCAGTGGTTCTCAACCTTCCTGATGCTGTGACCTTTTAATACAGTTCTTCATGTTGTGGTGACCACAACCATAAAATTATTCCATTGATACTTCATAACTGTAATTTTGCTACTGTTATGAGACACAATGCAAATATCTGATATCCAGGACATCTGCTAGTCAACCCCTCTGGTGATCATGACCTACAGGTTGAGAACCACTGTTTTAGAGGACATCTAGATGGTCCATAAATATTCAACCAACGTTCGTGAGGCGCCTAGAATGTGCCAGACCCTGGATTAGAACCTGAGCCCATGGGGTTCTAATCACTTACAGCTCTTAAAGACATGCTGCCCCTACCCCCACCCCAGTCCATCCAGAATGCAGATAAGTACAAAGGTAAAAAGGACAAATTATTTCCCAAGGATCATCAGAATCCGACTGAACCAGCTCTTCCTTGCTTAGATTCCTTAACCCCCACAGGAAAACACTAGACCAACATTTTGGAAGAAGTTGATGCAAAGACTCCTGATGGAAATGTTTAGAGGGTTTAAAGCTTACCAAACATAGAATTAGGTACAGCTGAAAGCCTTGGGTATAGGAAAGAAAACAATAAATGTGGGCTTTGTAGGAGGAAAAAGTCCTTGGAGATTTTTTTTTTATTACAGTATGTGACATATACATTTCATGCTTAGGACTCGAATATGGTAAGTAAAGAGAATTTTAAAGTGGGAAAAGGAATTGTGAGCATGAATAATCAGATAAAGCTTCAAGCATGTGGGCACCCTGCTCCTGTTAATTCTGGCCAAAACTTTCACCCAGAAAAGAATTAACTGTTCAATGACCAGAAAAGAGGATCCTTCCAGATTCCAGACTTCGTACTTCTGAGAAAGTGGTCACCCTGGATAGTCTTACTGGGGACATAGGCATTGTGTATGTGGGGGTGCTGTGAAGAGCCTAACTCATATGGAATGGCCCTCCTTAAGCCACAGAACAAGGGCCACAAGCTAAGGTCTGGTGATCAAAAGTTGACCACAGACATACTTTACTCACATGTGGGTTTAATAGTGGGACCTTGTTAAATTTCTTGGTGGCTGCTGCCGCCTCCTCCTCTTCCTCTCCCTCCTCTTCCTCATCCTCTTTTTTAAGAAAACAAGCAATGTTATGGTACTAGCTTATTCTGCAGCAGTGCATGTGGCTTGTTTGCAGTTGTATCCGGCTGCTTGCTGCACGGTGTGTTCACAATCCACACCACTTGCTTCTGCCTTACTTCTGAAATGGCATTCTTGATCTGCATCACTTGCATGACCTGGATAGGCATTTTAATTACTTCTGGTCTAGAAAACTCCAGAGAGAACAGAATTCCAAGACTAGAAGCCCTTTTCTACATCAAATGCTAAGATGCCCCCATATAGTGATCAAGTGGTTATCTCTGTGGTAGAGGCTTGTAGTTTCTGTGGTATGATTAGGTCACACAAAGCCACTACTGTTGAACTACTGATGAGTATGGAGGACTTTTGTGCTATTGTTCTGGGACACCTCTGTAGAATTTTGAGCTTTGAACTTTGTCCCCTCCTTAAAATCTTCCCATTGGCCACCTAGATGGACTGACCACCTACCTCATTGATGCACTAGCTAGGACCTCCATTCTGGGCAAGTCTTATGGGACAAGATGTGTGGTGAGTTTTATAGAATGCAAACAGTTTAGTAAGCCAGAAAGTTGGAGAGAATATACCAGAAGCAGAGGACAACACAGTAAAGGACCAGTTGTGGGAAGAAGTGTGCCACAGGGAAGGAACATCTAAACGATCTGATTGGCAAGGTGTCTTAGTTAGGGTTACTATTGCTGTGATGAAACACCATGACCAAAGCACGTTGTGGGGAAAGGGTTTATTCGGCTTACATTTCCATATCACAGTTCTTCATCAAAGGAAATCCAGACAGGAACTCAGCAGGTCAGGAACCTGGAGGCAGGAGCTGATGCAGAGGTCATGGAGGAGTGCTGCTTATTGGCTTGCTTACCATGGCTTGCTCAGTCTGCTTTCTTATAGAATCCAGAACCATCAGCCCAGGGATGGCACCACCCACAATGGGCTGGGCCCTTCCGCATTGATCACTAAATTAAGAAAATGCCTTAGAGCTGGATTTTATGGAGGCATCTTCTCCACTGAGGCTTTCTTTTTCTCTGATGACTCTAGTGTGGGTCAAGTTGACATCACACTAACCAGTACACAAGGGTAGAAGAAGAGTAGAAAAGCATCTAGTCAAAGATGGATATGTTAGATCCATTAACAAAAATCATTTCCAGCCCGATTTTCCAATTAGCATATGTTGAACTTTGTTCCACATAAATAAATCCTCATTTCTAATACACTGATGACTGTGGTGATTCATTCTCATGGCTTAGAATGAGGGTTTAGAATCACTTAGGGAAATGATGATGCACAACTTTTGGTACATCTGTGAGGATGTGTCTGAAGAAGACTTAACGAGCGGGGAAGAGCACCATCTTAGGAGGTAGGTTGTATGCAGTAAGCATTTAATAGTGTCTCTGTGCTGTGCTTTACTGAGCTGCTGGGACACCCGTGAGGTATGACTGTCCAAAGCTGGAGCCTCAATATCCAAGAAAGTGGATGAGAGTAGCTGTGGCCTAACTCTGAAGGAACTCAGCTTGGTAAATAAGACATATGGGCCAAAGTTAAGTAACAGGTGCCTTGGGCTGAGAGGAGAAAACGCCATGGGAAGTGGGGGACACTCTTCTTTACCATGCATCACACAGATGCTTTGGTCTAACCCCCCAAATGAGAACTTAGTCATTCTACAGATGTTTATTGAGAGCTCACCACGTACCAGATGCTGACTGGGCCTACAGCATACAGCAGTGAATAGGACAGGTAAACCCCCTTCGCTGAGGTGCCTATAGACTAGTGAGTATGTTCTGGTCTACAGAAGGTCACCTAGGTAGATCCATAAGCTTATGATGGTGCTGAGAAATCCCTGCCACCTGGAGTTCTTGTAGCTGTCTTACAGGCTGGTGTCATGCATCCCTTGTGTTTTGTAAAGCTATAAATGAACGTACTGTTCACATTAGAGTATGTGGAGACCGTTGTGGGCAGGACATAATGCTTGACAAGGGTAATAAATGACTTGTTATTGGTTATGTGTTTACTGTGATCTGTTTTGAGACAGAACTCCTGCTTGTGTAGTTCAGGTTGACCTTAAATGCACTATCCTCTTGCTCAGTCTCCTGAGTGCCAGGATTACGGGACTGGACCACCATGCTTTATTAAACTTGGTTTAATCATTATTTTGAACACTTACTCATCTGTTTATTAAAAAGTTGACTATGAGAGCTGGAAAGATGGCTCAATAGTTAAGAGCATATAGTACTCTTGCAGAAGACCTGAGTTCAGTTCCCGGCACCTGGGTCAGGTGGCTTTCAACTGCCTGTAACTCCAGATCCAAGGAATCTGACACCTTCTTCTGGCCTCTGTGGGTACCTGTGTTCAAGTACACCTCCCCATACATAGATACATACATAATTAAAAATAAAAGAAAATCTTTGCCAGATGTGGTGCCCCATGCCTTTAATCCCAGCACTCCAGGAGTGGAGGCAGAAGCAAATATAAGTGGATCTCTGTGAGTTCAAGGCCAGCCTGGTCTAAGTAGTGAGTTCTAGGCTGGCCAGGGCTACATAGCAAGATCCTGTCTCAAAAAAGAAAAAAAAAAAAAGGTTGACTGAAGCACAGTATTTGGTGTTATAGTAACATATCTGTGTGCACCTCAGGCTTACGAAATGTGTGTGTATGGAGTATATGTGTATGTGATATAAGCACATGCTTGTGTATATGCACATGCTGAGGTCACAGGAAGACATCAGGTGTCCGATTCTATTCCTCATTATCTTATCACTTGGAGATAGAGTCTCTCACTGAACTTGTAGCTAGGCTAGTGGCTAGCTAGCCCTAGCATCCTCTGGTCTCTGCCCTGTGCAGTGTTTGGGTTATAGGCATATGCAGTGATGCTAAGTTATTTTTTATGTGGATACTAGGTTCTGTCCTGCGGTCTTCATGCTTGTACAGCAACTTCTGGTACCCACCATGCTATCTCTCCAGCTCCCTGTTTACTGAGTCCCTTCATGACTTCTGAAGATCGTGTCAAGTAGCTGCCCTGTACTTTCTAGTGACCCTATGATGTTTTGGGGTAACAAAGTTGCCTAGCAATGTGTTTCTCAGAGCAGTTCCCTACTGTTAAGGGATTCATTCTGGTCCGGTGACAGGGAGAAATAAGTGTAGTAAGGAAACTCAGTTGTAGCTGGACAAAGACTAGAGAAAGGGAGGGAATACGCCTCTAACACCATGAAATGACTACTGTCACCATGAGGCGGCCAGGACATTGCGGTAGGACAGCATCCAAAATGACCAGTTGGTGTCTGGCCACACCTAACTTTTGATTCAAGCCTGGAAAGCACATGCTTGAGAATTCCTCACAGAGCTGAAAACTTGGGAATCATTTAGCATCTTTATCTAAGCAAGACTGGGGGCTCCTGCTGGATTCTATCTGCAAAGAATCCAACACAGCACTTTCAAGTTTCATTTTTGTTCTATGTGAGGAGCATCACATTTGACTTTCCCAGCCACCCTCCATGACTTCTTGGTTTCTACTGGTCAACTCAGGTGGATGAAGCAAATGACTGCATTTCTGTCATGTTACAAGCTTTGTGACTTATACCAGCACCCGGTTCTTATGCGGAATGAGGGCTGGTAAAGAGAGCATAG
>CABHPH010137536.1:0-15016 GCA_902168325.1 Peromyscus nudipes
TTGTATGTGTGTGTGGTGTGTGTCTTTGTATGTGTGGTGTGTGTGTGTGTGTACACATACATGAGGGGGATGTGCTTGCGCATGCACATCTGGTATCTTCCTCCATCACTCTCCCTTAGTTTTTGAAGCAGAGTGTCTCTCTGAACCTGGAGCTCACAGCTAGTGAGTCCCAAGGACCAGCCTGCCCTGCCCCCAGTGTTAGAGTAACAGGTGCACATTACCCTGCTCATTTTTTATGTGGATGCTGGGATCTGAACTCAGGTCCTTGTGCTTGTTAAGCAAGCACTTTACCCCAGCTCCCCGGCCCAGTTTGGATACTTCAAGCACTGCTCAGGATCTGTGAAAAGTTACTATTTGCCTCCCAGCTCACTCTTTCGTTTTCACATGTATATGTGTGTGCACTCCCGTATATATGTATGCATGTGTGCATGTATATATGTGTGCATGTGGGTTGGCATGTGTGGAGGGTGGAGGCTGGCATTAGGAGTCTTTTCTTATCACTTTACACCTTATTCCTGAGGCAAGGTCTCTTGATGCAAAGAGCTCACAGATGTGGCTAGTCTAGTTAACCAGTTTGCTCCAAGGAGCCCGTTTCAACCTTCTGAGTGGAATTACAGGCAGACTTCCATGACTACCCGGCATTCACATGGGTTCTGGAGATCCAGACTTTGGCCCTCCTGCTTATGGAGGTAAGCACTCTTGAAAGGGCTGGCAATCTTCAGAACTGAGGAACTGGTCCTTCAGTAACATGCCCACAAAGGGTTTCACAACTGTGGGGAGAAAATTCTCTTTCTCTCGGTAGTCATCAATTGCCTGCATCTCTTCGTCTGGGGGCCGGGCCCTGTGAGATTTTCTCTGCCTACGGTGGCATGTCATCCTGTGCTGTTACTCAGGTCAGCCATGTTGCTGAGATTTCGTGGTCATGGCTTACATGTTGTATATAGAAGACACACTCTCACAGCTATTTCCTGGTAGTCTGGCTCATACCATCACCCCACCCCATCTTCTGCCATGTTCTCTGGATCTTAGATGCAGGAATGGTGTTGTAGATATCAAATGTGGCCAGGTAACCCCACAGTCAGTTCCTCTGTGTTTTGACCAGTTATGGCTTTCTGTAACGGTCTCCATTTGCTGCAGAAAGAAACTTCTCGGATAAGGGGTGACAGCTTCACTCATCTGTGGGTGCAAGTCTAAGTCTGAGTACAGTAGCTGCCTCTGCAGAAGCAACAAACAGTGACCTCATGCCCAAGGAACCTACAGACACATTTCCTCTCCCTCTTCCCTGCCAAGCCTCAGAGATGACTCCAAATATTCTGGAGAGGGTAAAAAGGGCCATTGCGTTTTTATCTGATTGCAGAGCACTGGAGGGGAGATTGCCTTTGTGTTTTGATTGCTGGCGCCCTTGGATGCAGTGAATTTGTTCGAGATCATCAGTCCGTAGGGGCTGGGGGAACAGCCGTTGCAGGCTGCTGATCCAGAAAAAGGGAAATGCGGTTCCATTTCCCCAGCAGAGCCATGACGGGGTTCATGGCAGTCTTGAGGCTCAGAGTCTAGAGAAAACCAGAGTTCCCTCTGGATCGTTTTCCCCCTTAAGCAATTATATTCAATTTGTGTCTTAGTAACCACAGCAAGGGAGAGTTAAGAAAACCCTAATAAGAGTCCCGTGGGAAACTTTAAAGTTTGGTGCACAAACAAAATAATGGGCTTGCTATGTGGGAAATTCCCATCGTGTGTGCAGTAAATCTCTTCTATGTGTTTAGCTCTCCAAGCGCCTTCAAACCGAGCGGTTCATGTGATCGCCACAGTAAATAGGGAGGGTGGTGAAGGGAGAGGAACAGAGTCTCCAGGAAATGGGAAAACTTGCCTGAGGTCTCTCAGGTGAGCAGGGGATGCTGACGCAGATCTCACTGTATCCCAGGCACATCACTGAATCAGTGATGCAAGAAGGAGACTCGTGAGGAGGGCTTCCTATGGAAGTAAACGGTTTTTGTTCATTTATTTATTTATTTATTTATTTATTTATTTATTTATTTATTTATTTATTTTGAGTAAGTAGAAGTGACTGAGCAAGATGATGGATAAACAATCTCCCATAAATTCTTTGGGGGAGCAATTTTGCCCAGAATGTCAAAAATCTTAAAAAAAAAAAAACCAAAAAACCCAAAACATAAATTTCATCAAATTCTATTCATTCTTCTTAGAATTTCTCTCAAGGAGACAATCTGCCGATTTGGTATCTGAACATTCGTGCTATGGTTTGCAATATTTATTTATTGTGTATGTATGTACGTGTGTTCATGTTTGTGTACATGTATGTATTCGGATGTGGAGGCCAGAGGCCAGTATCTGATTCCTTCCCCCATCACTCTCGCTGAACTTGGGGTGCACTGATCACTAAGCCTGGCTGCTTCGTGAGTTCTGAGGGTTGACCTGACCTGTTTTGACACCCCTAGAGCTAGGATTACAGATGCACACCCTGCCCGCCCCTACTTTCATGTAAGCTCCGAGGATCTGAGATGCTCCTGCTTATGTGGCACGAAGTTGTCCCCTCCCACCCCGACCCCAGCCATCTCCCCAGCCTCTCATGATTTTCCATAGGAGCTGAAAGTTGTGTGTGATTAAAATGCTCAATAGGAGCATATTGGATTAAATAAATTAACAGATAAATAAGCTGTGACATTACAGAAGTATCTTTGATGACCTCTCACTCCATGTCCCTCTAAGGCTGTATTGGAAATATGCTCACAGGGCTTGTCTTTGGCTGGTAGACAGTGATGATTGGGTGTGTGTTATCATCATTGCATTTGTGACTGTACTGAACTCACAGACAGGAAGCCATTCTGATCACAGTTGCTTCGAGAGGCTTCTGTGACTGCGTGAGGATGCCAAGGGGTGCACACATGGGACTGAGATGAGAATATTGGAGAAAGAACATGGGGTGCTGACCTTTGGTAAACACACACCCTGTGCTGGCACGTTTTAGACACCATCACAATGAATCTTGTACTAATTACTCAGAGTATATAAGACTGCCCTCAGAGCTCAGAGAGCGTGGGTCACTGGGTCAAGATCACATAGCTTCAGAGAGCACACACACTCCACTCTGCCCTGTTCTTCAGGGCATCTGCTTCTCAGAACAGCACGGTCAAGAGCAGGCCCCAATAAAGAGAGGCCATGGGAGTTTAGAAGCCTCATCTTGTGATGGTGCTGGAGTCAGAGTTCAGCCTGCAATCTTCCCGGCCTTGCTTCATTCTTAGCTTGCAGCCTCTGGGGCGGGACAGCGGTGAGTTAGAGAGCTCCAGCTTGGCCTCGCTTTGGAGACTGGTTCGTGAAAGCGATGTACACTCCCCTGATCTGCTCCCCATTGCTGTACTGGAGTCCTCACAAAGGAAAGCTTTAGCTGGAATGACATCGGGCAGCTGCCTCTGGTGAGGGGTCTCACCTGCGCCATAACACAGTGGAGGGGCAGGACAAGGGGACAGCCGTGGAAGAGGCCAAATACAAGCCCTGATTTGTAATAACTAGCTGTCGCGGACGCTAACCCAGTCCCCACTGAACCTCCCTAGTTCCCCTTGGCCGAATCACTGCCTGCAGGTCTCATCGCCTCATCCCTGTTAACTGGAGCAAAGTTCCAGCATGAGTTTGGGAGGGGATGAACCACACGGAAACCCATTAATACACAGCAATGACGCCCTGGCAAGAACCCCACTCCTGCCCTACGTTCTGCTGGGCAGGCGTGGTGATTGATGTCCATTGTCAACAGACCGGCAGTAGAAAAGACAAGCCTCTGGTCATTTTCTGGATAACTGAAGTGGGAAGACACACCCTACATGTGGGCGGTGCCATTCCACGGACTGGGGTCTTGGACTGAATAAAAAGAGAGAGCTCTCGGAGACCTTCAAGTCTCTTTGCCCTGACTGCAGAGGCAACATGACCAGCTGCCTCCTCCAGCTCCAGCCATGGATGGCTTCCTCGCCATGTTGGGCTGCACTCTTGAACTGTGAGCTAGAGCAAACTCTTCTTCCCTTTAATTGGCTCTTGCCAGGCAATTGCCGATTGTCATGGCAACAGAAAAGTAAGGAATCCATTGGGCAACCTCACCTTTCCAGGGTGGCTTTCCTTACTTGGAAAGTGGAGTTATTAATTAATGCCCATCTCTATGAGTACTTTATGAACTTACAGGTAATATTTTTTAAACATCTGACAGTCATTATTTAAAGTTAAAAGGTAATTCTAAAAGCACAGGTGTAGTAAGACAGTAGGAGCACGCACCCACCCACCCTGGGGCAAGGAACAGCAGCCAGGCAGAAATGTGTGCATTGGGAGATCCGTGGAAAAGCACTTCATATTTTCTGTGCTAGATGAAAATCAGTGCCACCTTAAAATTCCCGGTGAGAGTGTTTGAAAAGGTGGTATTTAATTGATCCTAACATCCTCGGACTCTCAGGCAGCCTTGCTCTTCCTCTTGCTCATCACTGCTGATTGCTGAAGATACTTTTATGTAAACAGAAGATGGCTCCTGCATAATTAGAGCCACCCGCCCTCACACCCTTTCCCCTGCCTCCTGCTGCATCCTGCCCTGTCACCCACCTCTCAGTGCGAAT
This sequence comes from Peromyscus nudipes, assembly GCA_902168325.1. Taxonomy (NCBI): domain Eukaryota; kingdom Metazoa; phylum Chordata; class Mammalia; order Rodentia; family Cricetidae; genus Peromyscus; species Peromyscus nudipes. The sequence continues at coordinate 4,605 of CABHPH010137536.1, forward strand.
CAGCTGACGTTCTGTGCATTTGTTGAGCTCCTGAGATGCCAAGGGTGCCGGACTGGGACCCCAGAGGACACTGGCTGGAGAAGCTTCACCTGGGATGTGGTGGAGGTTGCAGAGGCAGAGACAAAATTCTGCAGCATCCATTTTCCTCTCTTGCTCTGTCTTTCTCACCTCCATATTCCCTGAGTCCTGTGTTACCTAGTTGCATCCATCAAGAGAGACCCTCTTTCCAAACCCAGCAAACCCGTGTCCCATCCCTAATGTTCTCCTCGGTAACTCCAGGAGACAGAGGACTATACTTAAAGGAAGCACTATCTTGCCATCTGTAGGGTAGGTGAGGCCTTCCTGCTGTGGTAGCTTCCTGGATAGGGGCGGGGTTGAAATCTTTTGTTTCTACCTTGGCCCAGAGGCACTATATCTGTCATAGGCCATATTAGGACCCCAGCGATGTAACCAAGAGCAGAGAGAATACTGTATCATCTTCATCCTCCGCCTTTGGCACTGTGCTGGACTTAAGGTGCTCTACTTGGGGATAGATGATGAGATTCATGAGGACTGACTCTGTACAGCTGAGGAATACTCCTTTGGAAAGTATAGTCCAGAACACTTCCCACCCCAGTCTTTGCTTTCTGAATCACGGCATGAGAAACCTCGGCACACCTCACCTCTGCTGCTGCTCCAGATGGAGATGTTCTTGTCACCATTGTCATGCCTTCCCCATCTTGATGGACCCAGGTCCTTCCGAAACCATGAGCCCAAATAGACCTCCCCTCCCGTAAGTTGCTTCTATCTGTTTTTTCCCCATAGTATAAAATTAACATACGACACAAGACACCGAACGATAGAAACCATTCAGGTCTGCCCAGGCTATGAATAGGAGGTGATGGTGGTTGATGGGGGACCCGTATCCCTGGGCATTGCTATGGGCTTGCTTCAAGCTGCTCTCATCAGTGAGGAGGTTATGCGATGACCAAAGCTTATTGCAAAGACAGGGGCTGGTATCATGACTGCAAATAGTCACGTGTTTTAATGGGAAGGCAATCACAAAATAAATCCAATGAAAACAACCAAATGTGATTGGCTATCGGGAGAGAGCCAGTGGGGCTTGTATTTGCTTTGTTATGAACTAAGATTTAACCAAAATAATGTTTCTCAAAGCGTGGCCAGGATGATATATTTTGTGCAATGGTGATGATTGGTGTTTGTAAAGAGAGCGTTAAACAACAAAGAAATACTTGGGGAGAGATTGATGCCTGCTTTTGATTTTCCTTCAATCCCTCTAAACAAGGAAGAACCTCAGGTCTGGTGCTAGCATGTCCTTCATACACTCTTTCTATTCCCCCCACCCCCCGCCTACACAAAAGACAGAGTTGTTGGCAGGATCAAGGGCCCTTTGCAAGTCACAGTATCCCGAATTTAGTCATACTGAGATACCTCCTCGTACTTCCTACAATTGCTTTCTGTGCATGTATGTGGCTCTAGCTTTTCCACTGGAGTGGTATTGTAGGCGTTTGCTTTTGAAGCACACTGAAGTACCACAAGTGAATCAATTTAACAATATGCAATAAAAATGCATAGGGCATTTGGAGAAATGGCAAAGACTACAAGGGAGCTGTCCTCCTGGGGACAACCTAAAAGCCACTCTGTGGTTTTGCTTGAAAAGTTAATCATTTATAAAACCATTGCAAACATGTGGGCTTTGTCTACTTAGCTTCTCTTAAAATGGGTACAGTGATTGATACGTGGTGAGAGATTGATGCCCTTCCACTTATATCAACCACTTGTGTCTTATCGGGCTTATTTCACAATTTATTTTTGTGAGAAACTCTTCACCAACCTGAGCAACACTTGACACACAGGAGGCTTGCTGAAGGAATGTATGCAGCCAGGAACTAGAAAGGGCTTTTGGTTGTTAGTGATAGATAGAAAAGCTTAACTCAAAGTCAAGAGGATACACACACACACACACAGCGGAGGGGGGTATATTTTGATTGATAGAGGTTCACGGTATGATGTTATCTAAGGCTTCATTTCTCAACACTTTTCTCAGACCTGCCAGCTTTGTGTCCTTGTCCTCTGGGGAGAGGGGGCTTGTCAGCATCTGAAGAAAGGGCAGGGTTGAAATCTTTTATTTCCACCTTGGCCCAGCAGCACTGTATCCGTCATAGGCCATATTAGGACCCTGGTGATGTAACCAAGAGCAGAGAGAATACTGTATCATCTCCATCCTCCATCTTTGGCACTGTGCTGGACTTAAGGTGCCACCTTTATGTACTGTAGATCCCAGAGAAGAGAGTATGTTAGCCCCTGCATGCCAAAGAAACCCCTGGAGATTCACTCCCATTGGACCCTTCTGGGTCACATGTCAACACTGAAAACAGCCAAGGACAGGGAGATAGAATTCACTTACTGACTTCTCCTTTGGCCATGTGTGACCTGTGCCTGCAGCCACCAAATACTGTGCCTCTCATGATGTTCACTACTTCTTCTGGCTCATACAGTCTTCTCACCCCCCCCTCTTCTGTGGTGTTCATTCAGGGATGTGTGTCTGTGTGTGCGCATAGGCATCCATGGAGGCCAGAAAGGGGCATTAGGATCCTTTGGCATTATGGGCGTTCTTGAAGTGCCTCGTGTGTGTGTGTGTGTGTGTGTGTGTGTGTGTGTGTGTGTGTGTGTGTATGTGTGTGTGTGTGTGTGTGTGTGTGTGTGCTGGGATCTGAACACTGATAGAGCAGGAAGTGCCCTAGCCACTGAACCATCTCTCCAGCCCTCTTCTGTAAGTAACATGGAATCCACACTGGAGTTTCCGTGGAGACACAATCTGCCTAATGGTAGCTCCTCCACAGCGATGCCTATAAGCTGCAAGTCGGTGGGCAGAGAGAGAGAGCACATCACTCCTATTTTATGATTATGGAATTGGGAGTCTGAATTTCACTCTAAGAATCTGTTCTACGCTCGCTTTCATTGTAGAATTTCATGATAGAAAGCCTGAACTAAAATGTCTGAGGCTTGTTTAGTACTGCCTAGGTACAGGACATTGAGAACTTTGAGTTGGCACGATGTCAAGATGTTAGGAACACCTGACTCATCTGGCGATGGTTGCAGACAGTAGCCAGTGGGTGTAATGAACCATGAGGGGCTACAACTCTACAGGAAGAATACCGAGGAGTTGGGAGTGATCAGAGGCAAGTCTTGTTCTTTTCAGCTTCTTGTCTTTTCTGACAATGTTCTTACTACTTATTATGGGATATGGTTGCTATAGTGACAAGAGAGGTGAAGGGGGTTGTGTAAGATGGCATTGCAGATTATGCACCATAAATCTCGGTTTCAGTCCCCCCTGGGAGCTTAGCTATAAACATCTCATTGCCTGTAGACATTGCAGCAGAGGTTTTTCCCAGGGATGAAGACTGTCCTTTGTACTCATTGCTCAAGGAGAAAGACCTGGTAAAGACAAGCCTGGTTCTGATAAATTAATCATTATTTCTCTGAGGGTAATTTTTTTATAGACTGTTCTATGAGTTTGGGCCAAAAAACTACTGGAAGGAGTATTATGGGCTGAAAACAGGAGTGTTATGGGATGATAGCAAGAGTATTATGGGATGAAAACAAGGGCTCCTGGTGAAGTGAGAGCATCAGGAGCCTGATGCTCACACTCAAGTCAGGGACATTCCCTGTAGTGAGCTGATGTAAAGGTTCACAAATGACCGTCTCCAGATGAAGTGATGTGACATCAGGAATTTACCCAGAAACACTCCAGTAGCCAACACGATTCTGAGTAGCCAAGCTTGGCCCGATGTGGTGGGCGTGTGACAGTCATCGTTCTCATCTGTGCTTGACATTTTCATGACAAAAAAAGTTAGAGAGGAGGAAGAAGCAGAGTCTCTGCTCTTCACAGTTGTAAACTGTGTCAGTTGGATGTCTCACCCCTGTGATGAAACACCTGAGGAAACAGCTCTGAGGAGGGAGGATGTGTCTGGGCTCAGGGTTTCCATGGTTTGAGCCCTTGGTGAGATGGTGCCATTGTTTTGGGGGCCAAGGTGAGGCTGACCATCATGGGAGCTGGAGTGTATGTGGGAGGAGACTGTTCTCTCGTGACAACCAGGAGGCAGAGGGTGGAATTAGTGTGCCTCCAGTGACCTGCCTCCTCCCAGCAGACTCCATCTCTTCATTTCCACCCCTACCCCAAATGGTGTCAACTTATGAAATCTATCCAAGAAGTGATCTATTAGGAAAGTCAGAACTGTGATCATCTAATCAGTTACCACAGACTCCAGCTATGAACACTGTCCTCATCAGGGCCTATGCCTTCAACACTTGAGTCTTCGTGGGAGGGGGGGTGTTATATGCATACGCTGTAAAGAATGCATGTAGTTCAGTGGATGCTTGTTGATCATCCTCAGTGCTACGGGGTTCTTCATGCTGACTGGCGGGCTTACCATCTCTCTAAGACAGGGGGAAAGATTTCCATCAGGTCACCTTCCATACAGTCCTTTAGTTGACAGATCCTTTCTAAAACTAAGAAAAGAAAATTACAATTCTATTTTTAAAATTTTTACCTTCTAGTTATGTTTTGACATATGCTGGCCAACATTTAAGATAGCTCTCCTGTGGACACGGCTCAGCGGGTTAGGTGCTTGCCATACACACATGAAGACCTGAGCTTGGATCCCAGAACTCAGGTAAAAGCTGGGTGTAGAGCTGGAGTTACAGACAGCTGTGGGCCATTGTGTGGGTACTCAAGATTGAACCCAGGTCGTCTGCAAGGAGCAAGCCAGTGCTCTTAACCAATGAGCCATCTCTCCAGCCCCTGAGTGACCTATGTTATATAGTGGAGAAGTATCTGCATTAACACACACCATCATGGTTTTTAAAAACAGACGGGATTAGACAAAGATCACGAAAACACCCAGAAAAGAAGAAAAATGGAAAAAAAAAAGCACATGTCACATACCAATAAAGGAGAATCTGATATCAATAAGTCAATAATAATAACAAAGACTGAAATAAATGCATGAATGACTTCAAAATTCACAGATACTTTAATCTTGAATAAGTACCAACAAACAATCAGGCTTGATAAATAAACCAAAAGGAACATGTTCAGAGATAGAAATAATCTGGTGTTCCCTCAAGGACCCTTCTCAAAGAATTACTAAGGAAAGTATCCCAGCAAAATCAATGTGCGATCCAGAAAAGATAGAGGGAGCCAGGTACAGGGAGCCCAGGGAGGATGCAGAGGAGAAGGGAAGGACCTAGCATCCTTTACAGAAACAACTCCCCAGACACAACCATGTGTTGGACTGGAAGAGAAACCGTTCCCTTTTGAGACAGGTTGGGGAGAGCCTAAGAGAAGAGAAGAGGTACGAGGTTGAGAGGAAGAGGAAAGGAAGGAATGGTGGTAGGAGGGAGGGGAGAAGAGAGGAGGGAGAGGGGAGAGTCAGCAGGAGAGAGAGACAGAGACACGGAGGAAGACAGAGAGGATTGTGTAGCTGGGAAGTCATGATGTCGAGACATCACTGTGTCACTTAAAACACGCAGCTGAACAAGTCTGGGGAAGGAAGGTGATGTTTTATGAGAGAGTTCAAGGATTTCTGTGTAAAATTAGAAAAATGTTTAATGATGAACACCGACACTTTATTAAAATTAGTCTTAATTAAATGTTTAAATATCCTGGACCACAGAACATAGAGGAGCAGGGCAGCTGATACCCTCCTCTTGGGTCTGTCACCAAGCCCATAAAAACACACAGGCTTTGTCCTCTTGTGATGGACACCACAGGACTTCTGAAGAGCCAGCCGTCCATACCTACCTGCGCAACATCTTGCCACCTTGGCCAACTCTGGAATCTGGGCATCATTTAATTTTCTCCGCTTTCGCTATCTTTTCCCCTCTGATTCAAGCAGATACCTGCGACATGCGTGCAGAGGAGGAATTGAAATTCCAACCACGTCTCTCCTCAGTTCTGTCTGATTTTCAGAAATTGCAGTAAATCAGTGGCACTGAAAATTGGCCCTCTCTCTCTCTCTTTTTTTTTTCTGGGGCAGGGGGGTGTTGGTTTGATGAAAAAGCAAACACAAACGGAGTTTATAAATGTAACTAATCAGGAAGTTAAAGAGAGGTTAAACCTAATGGATTAATCAAGTTCTCCTGGGAGGTGCCGAGCAAAGGTGTTGGGGCCGGGGGAGCCAGAGTGGTGGGACAGGCCGTGTCCAGACTGATTTAATGAGCCCAGTGCTCTAGTCTACTCTTAGAGTGTCTGGCTGCCCTCCCCCTTCTGTCTGTCTTTCCTTTGAGGACATGGAGAGCAATCCACCTGAGCAGCCTGGAGCCAAAGTGCCAACTCCAAGCCCCCAGCTCTGATTTCTGATTCTGCCTCTGTCTGCTCAGGCAACTTTAGCTGGGTCTCTTCCCTTGAGCTGACGTTGCATAAGATTAGGGCGAGTGTTCCAATTTTTCACCATTTTAAGGTTTGTGAAGGCTGATGGGGTGATACCACAAGATAAAGAACTGGAGGTGAAGCTGGGCAGTGGTGGCTCACACCTTTAATCCCAGCACTCGGGAGGCAGAGGCAGGTGGATCTTTGTGAGTTCGAGGCCAGCCTGGTCTACAGAGCGAGATCTAGGACAGGTACCAAAGCTACACAGAGAAACCCTGTCTCGAAAAACAAAACAAAACAAAACAACACACACACACACACACACACACACACACACACACACACACAAAGAACTGGAAGTGAGGTTGGAGAGGAGATGGTGAGATGGTGGATGCTCAAGACTTGAAGAGGATCAAGGGTAAGGAAGACTCTGAGGAAGCCTGTGTACAGGGACCAGAATATGGCAACCTGAGGAGCTCCCTCGGAGGACCCAGGACCCTTGTCTTGACATTTGAGAGCATGGGGTTTTGCAAGGATGACATGGAGGGTTGAGATCTGGTTTGCATTCTGAGTTTGTTCATCTGAAGACAGCGTCTAGGCCACACCTAGCCTTTATGTTTGGATGGATCTCAGATCTATTGCTCTGGTTCACATCTTTTTCTGGGTCTCAACTGTCTACCGAGAAACTCAGTTTCAGTGGCTCCCAACCTTATCTCTTGAGGCAAAGTCTCTCCATCAATCTCAGAGCTCACGACCACGTTTAGTCTTGCCAGCCAGTGTGTTCTGGTGATTTCTACTTTTTGAGGCTGGAATTACAGGAAGGCTTCCACACCCACCTGACATTCACTTGGACTCTGGAATTCCAATTCTGGGCCTCACAAATGATGTGCGGTAAGTGTTTGAACAGCTGAGCTGTCTCCCAGTCAACTCTGTGCCTCTTTTGAAGTAAAAGCTGCTATTTATTTTGTCTTTTGTCCTTGATGGTAGAGTCTTAGACAGCATAGCTAGCCAGTGACAGAACTCCTCTTCCCAGCTTGTCTTATAGCCGAGGAAATTAAGTGGTAGGTTTGCTGCATATACATTTGGTAAGGGGGCTCCATTTTGCACCTTTATTTAGTCTTCTCATACCCTGAAGCACAGGTGTGATGGCTGGAACGCCTGCCGCTATCTTGAACCCCAAAGACAAAAGTCAATTGTCTGCAGTGTGGTTGAACAGAAAGCACCCACTTCTTTGGATACTAAGGGGGCTTATGAACAGCCTTGGCTGTCTACATCCCAAGCAGACAGGGCCATTCATTGGGCCTATTGTTATTTGTGGCTAGACTTATAATTCGTAGTCAGAAGCCTGGGAATCCTATGCTGTGTGTGTGGGTTTGGTGGGGAGGCAAGAGAATGTGTGCCTGTTCATGCATGGATGGATATACTATGCTCTGTGTGTGTGTGTGTGCGTGTGTGTGTGTGTGTGTGTGTGTGTGTGTGTGTGTGTTTGGTGGGGAGGGGAGAGAATGTGTGCCTGTTCATGCATGGATGGATATACTATGCTCTGTGCGTGTGCGTGTGCGTGTGTGTGTGTGTGTGTGTGTGTGTGTGTAGAGAATGTTTACCTCTTCATGGATGGATGGATATACTATGCTGTGTGTGTGTGTGTGTGTGTGTGTGTGTATGCGTATGTCTGTGTAGAGAATATATACCTCTTCATGGATGGATGGAAATACACACATTTGACCCCAGTGCTGCGGGGCGGTGGGTGAGGGGAAGACAGAAGCAGTACTGGGACTTGATGGCTTCCAGCCTAATTCCAGGTTCTGTGAGAGAGCCCGTGTCAAGGGCATAAGGTGGTGAGAGCTAGAGGAAGACACTGAATGTCCCCCTTTGTTCTCTGAACACACACACACACACACACACACACACACCTGGCAAATCTAACCTCACTGTTTAGATGGAGACTATGAGGCTCAGGGAGGACAGGGGCAACCCTACGCTTGCCCTTCAGGGGCAGAAACGGGATAGGCTACAACACTCTTCTTCAAACAAATGATTGACAGCTGATGCCGACTCCCAAGGCCTCACCTTTCTCTCCTTGCAGACCAGGTGTCTCATTTCTCTCTCACTATCCAGATTGGAGTCACACTGATGAGGGCTGGGTTGTAATTAACACCAGCGAATACACGGAGCCTTATCAGAGTTGTTAATTACATACATTTCTGTTTATAGGAATATAATACTGTCGGCGTCATTAAGCACCATTATCAATGTACGATCTAATAATTTCAAGGTAATGAAACTAATACATTTCAGAAGAATGGAAGGAAACATCCCACGTCTGGGGCAAATTGGATTATTCCAGGCCAGGAAGTCTGGGAGGTGACATTTGTTCTCAGAAGCAGCTCATAGTAATTAGGATGGTGCCTTACAGGCTATGTCTGATTTTCACATGCCTGCTTGGGCTGTGGCATTCTCCCTGAAGTTTGCAGGTGGAGGAGAAAATGAAGCATACTAGTGAGCAGACTTTTAGCTGCATTCAAAGGAAATCCAAACCAAGGGCTGGGTGTATGGCTCATACCTGTAGTTCCAGAACTCAGGGGGCAGAAGCAGGAGGGACTCCTTTAAGGCTCTCTGTACATGTTGGCTCTGCAGACAGAAACTATTGGGGCAGGGCAGAAATGCATCTTTACTGACCACGTCCAGACTTTCATCTATTCCTAACCAGTAGAGATGACATCCATCTAAAGAAAACTTGTATATTAAATTCGGTAAATACTCTAGAGATGATCTGGAGTGTGTGAGACTATGGGCATATATTACATGCAAGTTCACGGGGGAGAGGGAATGTACAAAGGATTGGAGCACATAGTATCTGTGGAAAATTCTGGGCACTGAGGAACAACTCTGGGGGATTTGAATAAGGATGGCCCACATAGACTCTCAAGCATTTGAGAGGAATTAGGAGGTGTGGCCTTGTTGGAGGAAGTGTGTCACAGGAAGTGGGCTTTGAGGCTTCAAAAGACCAAGCCAGGCCCAGTATCTCTCTTTTCCTGCTGCCTGAGGATCTAGATGTAAAACTTCCAGCTACCTCTTCAGCACCATGTGCTATGGGATGGTCTGTATGTCAAATTGCTCTGATTGGTCAATAAATAAAACACCGATTGGCCAGTGGCCAGGCAGGAAGTATAGGCGGGACTAACAGGAAGAAGAATTCTGGGAAGTAGAAGGCTGAGTCAGAGGGAGTCATTGCCAGCCTCCGCCATGACAAGCAGCATGTGAAGATGCTGGTAAGCCACGAGCCACGTGGCAAGGTATAGATTTATATAAACGGATTAATTTAAGATATAAGAACAGTTAGCAAGGAGCCTGCCACGGCCATACAGTTTGTAAGCAATAGAAGTCTCTGTGTTTACTTGGTTGGGTCTGAGCGGCTGTGGGACTGGCGGGTGACAGATTTGTCCTGACTATGGGCCAGGCAGGAAAACTCTAGCTACAACCATGTCTGCCTACTTGCTGCCGTTCTCCTTGTCATGATGACAGTGGACTGAGCCTCTGAAACTGTAAGCCGCCCCAATTAAATGTCTTTCTTTACAAGAGTTGTCGTGGTCACGGTGTCTCTTTACGGCAATAGCACCTTGGCTAAGAACTCCATCTAGCTACAACAATATAAGGCGGGGTTCACAAACACTGTCTTCCAGCTGAGGTGACATGCCCAACTCCAAGGCTGTGGGGCCGAGGGTTGATAGAGCCAGGAAACTGTCCCTGTGTTGAGTTGTAGATGCCCAACGAGACTGAACTCATGGGGACTCTGTTCCATCCAAGTCTGGATTTCATTGGTCAAACAGGTTGTGACCTCAGTGCAAGATTGTTGCCAAAACAAGAGCAACCGCATCCTGGAAACTTACTGGTTGCTAAAAGGCTTTTATGGATGTTGAGTGATTTATTTACCCTTCTCACCCATCCTATGAGGTAAATGACATTTGCATCTTTATTTTCCTTTCTGTGTGCTTGTGCATATGCATGCATGTGTGTGGGGACCAGAGGTCAACATCAA